>JAAGAY010147612.1:0-53096 GCA_011801015.1 Ardeotis arabs
ATCCCTGGAAACATTCAAGGCCAGGCTGGATGGGGCTCTGAGCAACCTGATCTAGTGGGGGATGTCCCTGCTCCTTGCAGGGGGGTTGGACTAGATGACCTTTGAAGGTCCCTTCCAACCCTAACCATTCTATGATTCTATGATTCTATGATTCTAAGAGCAGGTGGTGTTGAAGCTGTCAGAGTGATGGAGGAGGAAAGCTGGAGGGAGCTGGGCTGTCCTCCCTTGCTACACATAATTAAAAAGAACAAATATTTGTCATTAGCTTGTGACTCTTCCAACCTGCGTACAAGGAAGTAGCATACTGCTCAAAGAAGTGTGTAATTAAGTGCTACTAATCTCCCAAACTCCCATTGTAGTTGTAGGGAGAGACGTGGCACGTTAGATTCTGTTCCCACAAGTACCTTATGAAATTAGTTCCAAAGTATGGGATCCGACTTGTAAGAAAAATCAAAGGAATCCAAATCTCCGGGATCTAAACACAGAAGAAGGAACACATCTTGCTCTGCTGCATGAGAAAAGTACCGTGCTTTCCTAGCTAAGGGAAGCCCCACTCAAACATCTGCTGCCCCTGCCACACAGGTGCAATGGGAGGAAACCCTTCAGCATCAGGAGAAGCGACACAGTCTTCAAATAACTGTCCCTGATCCTCCAGCTGCCTCTCCACAAGTGCACTGATTTGATTGCCTCGGGGCATCTCCAAGACATTGGCAGAGGAGAGAACCTGTGCTCCTGCCTTCAAAATGATGATGCTGGGTGAAGCGAACACCCACCATGCAACGGAATAAAAATTCTGCTGCAGAATATGCCCATGGGAGTACGCCCACAGTAACACCGTGGGTTTGACCAGTGCTGTTAGGTGGAAAAAACACTGGAGGGAGAGTGGAGATGGCTGAATACAATGTTCAGTCAGTCTGTGATGACATTTAACTATCCTCCATAGGCTTCAGGAGATGTGTGCTTTCCTTATCCCTTTTCTTACAGGAGGCAGGGTGAGAGGAAGGATAGTTTTCCTGTTTCTAATCAGAAGATGGAAGCGTGCATTTGAGTCACTCCATGACCACTGGCACTAGGCATGAACTGAGTCCCTGAGAAGCTGTTGGCTGAATTTGCCCAGCTTTGTGCTGCTCCTGCCATGGCTCAGTGCGGAAGAAGCTTAGGGATTTCCTTTTGGTGTTAACCCTATGCCTTAGGCAGGTAAAGCTGAAGCTCCTGAAGTCCAAGGCTTCTTGCAAGCTCCTGCCTGTGCTCACCATCTCCAAAAAACAGAGAGACAACCTCTTCCAAGATGGATTTGGGAAGGGCAGAAAACATCTGTTCTGGCAGTGGCTGCAGGCAGGATGGAGATGCACGACTGATGCCAAGTGTCTGCAAAAGCTGCCTGCAAAACTTGCACATTCTATTTCTTTTTTTTTTTTTTCCCCACAAGTGGATTTGTCTTGCTCTCTGTGGGATTCAGAAACAAGTGCTCAGTTTTTCCCTTTGGCAAAAAGGCATCCGGTGGGGAAAGCAAGGCAGCTCTACCAGCTGAGCAGGTGATGAAGAGTAGAGCTAGGGGCATAATCTTCTCAAGAGGCTCTCCACTGCCCCAGAGGGCATGGCCTCATGGCCTGAGTCCCCCACATGCTGCTTCCAGCTAAACCCTGCTGAGAGGCGGCTCAGGCAGAGTTTCTGCCTTAAAATACACAAAAACAAGAAAGGGAAGCCCAGAAAGGCTGGAGCTCTGGAAAGGCTTTTCACTGGGGTATGTCCCCAGCTCTGGCAAGTTCTGGGTCTGCGGAGAGGACATATCTTGTGCTTGCTCTAGCATGCTGAGCAGGACCAGATGTGATTCAGCATCTCCCAGCACAGCCATGGCAAACAGTTGATATCCCACATTCGACTGCTGGTGGGAGGGTCAGGGATGCAACATCTTGGGGGATGCACAGCCACCAGGCACTGCTGGGTGGGTCCTTTGTGAGTCTGTGTTCCCCCTCTGCCATGTCCTCACTACTACAAACTTGCCTAATCTCAGATATTGGTCTTCAAGGAAGGTTTTCAGACTCCCTGCATTGTAAAATGAGAGAAAAGTGCACTCTTGGGGTGTAGGTCACTTCATCCCAGAGCAGGTCAGCTGGCTCACAGCACGGAAATTGCTCTTTGCTCCAGCGATGAGGGACACTGGCACATGCAGTAGTCATCCAGGCAGAGCAGAGGAAAGCAAAGCCAAGTGACTTTGTCAGTGCTGGGTCTTTTGCAGCTGCCAGCGTGCGTGGGGACTGCAGCTCCCCTTCCAACTGCACCGTAAGCACTCAGCTTCCTCCCTCGCAGCAGCATGGTGAGTGATCCTTTGAGGCCTTTTCACCTGTGCTTTGTGGTGAGGGGCTTTGAGGCAGAAAAAGAAAAAATCTCATTTTTTCAAGTTAGATCTACGTCTGGAGAAGAGGGCTCAGAGAGGGATATGGCACCTCCTTGCCTGCTAGGGAAGAGCTGGCCAAAGCTACCTGCAGTGAGGAGCAGAAGAAAGAGGAGGACGCCTGAGGGAACTTTGCAGAAAGGATTTTGAGCCTGATGAGGCCAGCACTTGGCTGGAGAAGCTGGAAAGCTGTGGGGTACAAGGTAGGATATAAGCAAATGTTGGCACTCTGGCTTTATGTTGACTGAGCAGGCCACATCATGGGATGCCACGCACGTGTCTGGAGACAATTAGAGACTTGCAGAAAACAAAATGGAGAGGGTCACAGGGGTCCTTTCTGAAAACTTCCTCAACATGCTGGGATTGTCAGTGCTAAATCACAGAGGAGCATCTGTAAAGTCAAAGCTAGAGGTGGCCGGGTTTAGCCCCACGCTCCCTCTGGCTTTCATGATGAACTGAAACAGCCACCACCCCCTGCCCGCCGCATCCTGCCTACGGCCTGCTGCTGTAGCAGACCATGAAATATGGGAGTAGAGGTCACAGACAACACCCTATAGGGCTAGTTTTGCCTAGAAAGCAGCCATTTTCTACACCGAGCAGACCAAAGCACCAGACATAAGTCTTTGCTATCCAAAGTCACCTACAAATGGCTGCACGTGGTGGTGTCGCAGCAGCCTCTCACCACGAGCCTCGTGCATGTGTAGGCTGTACCTCTTCCACGGGGCACGGCCGGGACCTGCCAAAGGCTGAGTAGATTGCACAGCGTCCGTAAGAGGCAGAGCAGGGCAAAGCAGGGCAGTGGAGCCAGGACAGATGCTCACCTGGTGCCTGGCAGGGTCCCTGGGCGTGCTCCTCCTCGCCGTGCCCTTGCAGTCCTGCCAGCCCGTCCCTGTGCCCGTCAGCAGGCTCTCTGGCACAGAGGCTGTTTTCTTTGCTGTCGAGACCTGCTCTCATTTGAATTATTTTAGCACTGCTGAAATAAAAATAAAGCAATTGGGATGCATGATTTATTCTTTTCAGTTTTATTTCAGCCCTGACACAAGTTGGCTGAGTTTCAATGAACTGTTTTATACCAAATACTGCTCTGCCACATCCACAGCTTATCTTTATCTACAAGACTGAAAATAACTGTCAGCAGCAGGTTTAAGCCAGCTGATACAGGAGCTGCTGGAGGGAGCTCTGTATGTGTGTTGTCCTTCAGGGTCAGGGTTTTGGACTGGATTGCAGGTGGGTGCATTTGCCGTGCCCAAGGCCTTTCTCCCTGTGGCTGTCTCAGCGACTCAACTTGGCAGTACGGTACGGGAACTGTTTGAGCTCAGGGTTCAGAACTCAGATGACATGACACCCATTTCTGGAAGGACACCGTGCTACCCTCTTAGGTTTTGTGACTCAGCACCCTGGTGAAGGTGTCTTATAGCTGGCTGACTCCAAGGAGAGAAATGAATCTCCTTTTTCCACCTTGCTAAAAATAAGTTTAACTCTTAGTGAAATCTCACTTAATTATAACCTGAGAAGCTAAGTAGGATCTCATATTGTTGCTTACTGAGCACTGCTGCTGGGCCCCTAGGAAGACACACAGGATACGACACTTGGTCTGGTTTAGAAAATGTGCATCCACATCTTAAATCTCGATTGTGAGCGCTCAGTGACAGCCAGGGAAATGCCAGCGCAGCCCTGCACAGCGAAACACAACCTGACATGTACTCTGCCATGAAATCCCATAAGTGATCCGAGATGTCAGCTCAACCACATGTCTTCCTATCAATATTTTGCAATACTCAGTCAAGCATTACACCTGCTGACTGTAGGGGACTGAGAAGACTGTCTGATACAGTTTCTACCTCTTTTAGGTCTTCATCTGACAAGTGCAGGAATGCTATCTAGCCAAGATAGGGAGAGGACACTGTTCTCAGTGCTAAGATACTACCAAATCCTTCTCTGTCAAACTGCCTTTAGGGACAGGAAAAAGACCTTTTATGAAGGTTGATAACAACAACAGATGCTACTATTACTAGTGCTCAGATCTTCAGGCTCAGCTAAGAATAGAATCATAGAATCATAGAATCATAGAATCATAGAACAGTTTGGGTTGGAAGGGACCTTTAAAGGCCATCTAGTCCAACCGCCCCGCAAGGGGCAGGGACATCTCCAACTAGATGAGAAGGCAATTTCTGTTTTGGATCTAGAATGAGAAGCTGAGGTTGGATTCCAGCTGTGTGTACGTGCTTAGCTGTATTAAAACAGGAGATTTGTTTTGCATAATTTCCAAGAAGTCCTCACCCTTGCCTCCATCCTAAATTGCCTCCTTGCCCCAAAATACTAGAAAGTAAAAGTGCACCTGATGCTGACCCTGGAGGAGATGGTAATTGCTGGGGAACAGACTCCTGCACCAAGTAATTTGCACCTTTATCATTATGCATTTAAGGGATAACAGCAAACATGTTTTAGGATACAGACCTGTTATTCCTTACTTCAGAAACACTTGCTTCTTTGTGTATTTTCCCCTGAGTTCTTTTCTTCCAAGTAGCTGCACAGCCTCAGCAGGAGGGGCAGAGACGCATGCCCCAGGTTAGGAACAGGAGTGACTGCAGGGCTGGGCGTTGTGAGCTGGGAAGCAGGTGGCTACAGCCAGCAACTCCTCTGCTCCTCCTAAGAGCCAGCGGCCCTGTTTCAAGTCCCCTTTCCCACTCACCCAAACAGAGGAAGGAAAGAAATCAGGGATTTTTGTTTTCTGAGCTATCCAATTAAGTGAGCAGTGGTTCAGTGCTCTTGCTTTTCCTAAGACAGCTTGCTAGAGAAAAACTAAAAGAACATCAGGCTTAAGTATGAGCACAAAGTTGTTCAGCCTTGCATAGGCACACATGCTTTGGCATCTTTGTGGCCAGAAGCAAAACTGCAGGTATTTAGGTTGCCTCCATGTTTTTCCAGGCCACTTCCAGAGCTGTTTTCTGCTCAGGCCTTGGCAGGTGTGTAGCTGGGCATTATCCGCAGGCAGGCTAAGCCCTGAGATTCTGAAGAAAATATGAAAAATATGATCCAAATGGTAAATTATAAATAATAAAAAAAAGGGAAAACTTTCCAAAATTGATTATTCCTTTCTGAGCGGTCTGAACTGACAGTTCATCTGAACAGGGTACTTAGGGCATGAATTTCTGTTCTGCCTTTCCCTAGCAGAGGCCCCTTGCCAGGGCCAGCAGATATGGGCTGCTTCTGAGGAAGCTGCAAGCCCCGCTGCAGCTGGGAGGGTGGGATAAGGCTTTTTCCTGCTGTTCCTTTGTAATGAGGGTAACTTCACTATAAATCAGAGAGCTATCATTGCTTGCAAACTTGCATCTATTCAGCCTTTTGTTATTAAAATTCTTCTTGCCATCTATGCACTTTTAATCCCCTTAAAATATGGCTGGGCTCTTGGTTGCTGTGATACTTGTTGGCACGGAGGACCTCCTCTTCACCCTTCACGGTGTGAAGCTGCTTGCATCAACCTTTCTGCTGCTGCTCTTCAGTGTTATTCAGCATCCTGCCCTACCAACACAGAATATCACAAGCGGTGATTAGATTATGCCAGGAAAGATGCTGGCTCTGAAAGAGGTGGTGCATGCAGTGTCCCGTGATTCCTAAGAGCTCTGTCTTTTCCATTTAAAGACACTTAAATGCTAGAAACAGCATTACAGGCATATGTTCAGGGAATTGACAGAATCAGAGGTTTGGAAGAACTTTTGTCCCCTTGTATTTAAAACTTGAGAAGAGGCGTGATGAGAAGAGGCGCAAGATGCCTGCTGCTGAGCTAAAAAGGCTGCTTTGTGCTGAATCATCCGGGCTAAAAAGAGCTCTGGCTCTCTCCTGCTAAGTGGCAAGGGGCTGCTGGTGGACCCCACAGAGAGCTTTTGTCAGCCAAAGCGAGAGGTGGCTGGGTCCTCTCACCGTAATGCCAGCTGCAAAAGGGGTGGGGGGATAAATTTGTGTTTTCTTATATTGCTCTCCCACTGAATTTTTCACTTAACGCTATAGTTTGGGGCAGAGTGTAAGTCAGTACGGGAGCAGTATGGGCTTGGCATCAGTTCACGCGGATGTGACTGTTCAGGTGTGGCACTGCAGGGAGTTTGTGAGAAGAGAGGGGAGGATGCTGCATCTCCAAAGTCTACACTCAGATCTGAGTTTTTACTGCCTTGACAAGAGGAGGAAGCGGCTGTGGGATAAACACTCATCCCAACAAAGTAAGGTCTCAATGAAAATGACCGTCTACCAGCAGCCCCGGCCATTGCAGGCTTCCCACTTTGCTAGAAAGGAGCCATGCCTCAGAAAGCTTTCTGCAAGGGCAGGTTTGATTGAGACGCCGCAGTTCAATAGCCTGTTTCCATCAGTGCCTGCAAGACCAGACTTCCCAGGAGCCCTTGAACACTGCAGCACTCCAAAGAAACAGAAAGCCTACGAAAAGAAGATGGTAAATGGCAATAGAAGCCTCACATTTCCTTCACTTTAATGAAATTGGATGTGGTGCATTTATGTTCCCTCCTTTTGTTTATCTTCCAGACAGCCTCAGGTGAAGAGAGGAGACTGCGCGCTTGTATCGACAGCACTCACGGCTCTCCTGTCTGTAGCTTTGTTTTTCAGAGGCAGCCTGGTATCCACGAGGACATGTCCTAGCCTGTGGGGCAGGTTAGGTCAGAAGCATCTCCTGGTTTATTTAAAAAGCTGTGCTGGACACTTTTTCCAGTGTTGTCAAATATGGATGCACTTCGTTTAAAGAAAGCTCTCCCACCTACGCAGTTCAATGGGCAATAACTTGGAGAGGTGCGCAGAAGCTGGATGTACTCAAATAATCAATGAGCAGCCACAATGTTGCAAACTCAATGCAAGTCCGGATAGGAGGGTGACTTTATCACCTTACAGGCAAGTGAATTTACTTTGAAGGAGTACTGATTTGGCTCACTCATGTTCATGTTCTTGTACCCACTTACTCACCAGCTGGGTGCATCCATGCCATCTGACCAACATGTGGACACCAAGATGTGTGTGTTCATCTTCATGATGACTTTGAGGATGAGGGGTGGTGCCATCATGTCCTCATCTAGTTTCCTGGGTTCCCCTTAGATGGGTAACTGCCTTTTGTACCCTTTAGTTGCTGGCAGCAACCACATTGTCCATCCTGCTCCACCTCTGGGAGTTACCAGGATTTATTCTCTGCCCTTCATTTCTTGACCACATTCCAAGCAGCTGCATGCTGTGTGTGTGCTGATGCCTTAGCAGGCTCCTCATCGAGGTCCCATCAGCGCCTGCCACTCTTACAACATTCACTTACAGTCTTCAGCCTTTGGTTCTTCCTGGTGCCTCACATCCAGCCACAGCCCCATTCTTTCCCCATTCTTACCCATCTTCCCATTTCCATCACTATTACAATCTTCTTCTGTCTTTAGAAGGCAGTTAAATCTGCAATTTTTTTCTTAATGAATTCTGTAAGAAATTCTGTAAGATTTTTTTTTTTGGTGGGGGGAATTAGCATTATGGACATTAAAAGACAGGAAATTGTGTATAATTTTTTTTTAAAATCAACTGCTTCGAGGGATAAAATGAGAAATGTTTTTCGGAACAGCTTTTCTTTATATGAGAAAGCAGAAGCTCCATTCCTCTCTCTTTCTCACACCATCTGTGTTTAATAACTCTGACTATTTTAGAAACAAAACATCTCTTACATCTTCCATGTAAGCCAGGCTAACACAATCCACATAATCATCAAGGCAAGTGCAGGAGCCACGTAGGAAAGGAAGATAAAAAGCTTTCTTTTATGCTCTCTTTTAAGTGTCAGAGGCCTAAAAAACCTGCCTGAAACTCTGCACAGCTCACGGGTAGTACAAGGCAGACATTACACGAATTTATGTAGCCAATCTGGATCAGCCCTTTGGTGCATCCAACCCAAAATCTTGTTTCTAGCAGTGGCTGTGAGAGAACAGGCAAGGAAGACTTAGCAACAGGGCAGACACACAATAACATCTTCCTCCTGTTCTCACAGCCTCTAATAATTTTCAACAGAGTTCATATGTGTTCAGCAACTCTAAATGGATTTCTCTTCCATTTATTTGTTCTTGAACCAAACTGTCATCTCCGACATCTGCTGGCAAAGGGCTCAATGGGGGGACTGCTTGTTGCACGAAGCGCTGCTCCTCTGTACTTATTTTAAACCTCGTTCTCTCTGTTGCTTTTGATGCTCCTGAGTTCTTGTATCTGGTTCTGCCAACAGCCTCAGTCATGTGGCACCTGAGTCCAACTAATGGTCTCTGAATAACCAGTCAATAACTGGATAACTAAAAAATCAATTAGTTATCACCCAAGATCCTGAAGGCGCATGACCATAGGTTATGCTCTGCCTTTTGTAACCTAGTTTGGGTCTTCCCGAGGCTCAGGTGTCAGCTCCGTTATGAAAGTGCATTGCAAGTGCTGCTCTGCAAAGGGTTATCAAACTGGAAAACAGCATTAGAAGTAGCGTAATTTATTTATTCGGAAAAAAATAGTTCGGATCTGTTACTTATGAGGGTTGTTTTTTTTTTCTCCAAATACTGCTTTCCCCAATTATATTAAGCTTATGTGTGTCTTTGGAGAGCCTCTAAATCTTTTTAGTTCTGATTTCTGTTACACGCCCTTTCTGAAGTCTCAGCTTGTTTCTCCAGCACACAGCATCTAGCATGGCACCTGCATTTCCCACTCCAGTGAGCGTACAATGATGCTGATGTCCAGCAGGTAAGTGTTTCACTTGAGTGTATTTACCAATCATTCTTCAAAAGAAAGACCTGTTCCTTCCTGGGGTTTTCAGACACTACATCTTATTCCATGTTTGTTGCCTATAAACTTCCCATAGTCCAAGGAAAGATGTTTCTAGTGGCAGGAATTGCTAATTCAGATAAATGGTAATTCTGAATGTGTATAAAACACTTTTCCAACCACAGAATCTCACAGTGCTCAGTCTGTGCAGGTTAAAAGTGTTGCCCCTTGGGGGTTAAAGGAGGGGAGCCAGGCAGAGTGCACCCCAACCAGGAGAGTGGCATGGACAGGTTGCAGGCTTGGCTCTGCTTGGGGCAAGCTCACTGGAAGGGCTTGAAAATACACACATGCTCATGTTGCGCCGATGTTTGGGGCGGAGTGACACCCTGTGAAAACTCACGGTGGCACCTTGTGACAAGCCCTCACTGAGGGGCTGCTCTGTTTTTTGACTGACCTTCTGCCAGCACCAGACAGGCTCCATCTCAGCTGGAAGGGTGGCTGCTCTCACCCTGAGTCAGAGAGAAATATAATGAAAAAAGAGAAATGCAGGGCTGGAGGACCCCAGTGACACAGCAGAAGCAAAGACATCCTGACAGCTGGGTCTCACCTGACTTTCAACAGGTTGGCATTTACATTTTATTTATACATTTTACAGAAAACAAGTAATTAGCAGTAAGATAGGTCACAAACCAGCAGTAATATAACATAGATCATACTTGATGTAACACTTACTGTCAGAAAAACTCTGTACATGATGTGTACATAAGCCCACAAAATATCATGCATGGAGAGTAAGCACGAGAAATCACTCCCCAGGTGCTGGGCCCAGGAAACTCTAGAAATTCTGGCAGCAAGTTATTTTTATTATTTAGTTCACATTCTTCCTTTCCCTGTAAACAAGTTGGTCTGGATGTAAATTGTCAGGAAATGCTATGATGGACAAATGCTCAGGGCTGTGCAGAGGCCATCCCAAGCTTGACTCCAGGGGTGGCCAGGACTTGGGGCTACCTCCATGTGGCTGCCTGTCACCAGGGCAGGTGGGCACACAGCCACACAGCTCCTCTGGGCAGGGTGGTCTCAGCTCAGGCATCCCTTCCTAGGACACACAGCAGTGTCCAGGACAGGCACTCATCCTCCACACTTGTTTTTCTTGTTTTCCCTGTGCTTGACTAAAGATCTGCCTGTCCTGAGCAGGAGCAAACCTCCATGAACATGGCCACTATTTCTTCTGTAGGTTGAGGTCTGCCGTGAAGGGCAGGATGGACTTTCCACCCTTCTAGAGAAGCAGGATGGAAAATCAGGAGTAGATCTATAGCAGCTAATGTTGTCTCTTAAATTATACATGAAAACAAATAACTCAGTGCAGTGATGTCCATGAGGTTAATATCAAGGCTGTATTACTCTTTTTCAGCTTCCTTTTCCAACTTTCAGTCTGCAGTTGATATTTTTTTTCATTGTCAAAACCCAGGAATGGCCCAGAGATGCTTCTGGGATTGCAGCAGGAATCAGGTAGGTACAGAGGGGCTGGGTATAGTACTGTCATTTCTAAAATGTTTTATCAATTCCTGAGCTGGAAATACATGTTTTTTAAAAGCACAGATCTTGAAGTGCAGAACTCCTCTTCTGCAGCAAATCCCCTTACCAGTGAACTGTGGAAAACGTCTCACCTCAGATTACAGAGTGGACAATCAATGCTTGAACTTTTAGACCATTTTCTATTGCCTCTACTATTAAGGCTCAGTCCAAGCTCATCACAGCCAAAATAATTCCTGTTAAACTGCTGTGAGCGTGCTCCTGTACAGCACAGGCAGCTGTGGGAAGGGGAGGCTGCCTTGCATGCTGTTTGCCTGCTGAATAAAGAGCCTCCAAGCACTACAGGTGGGTGGCTGAATGGCAGCAGCGTCCCTTTCCCAATCTGCGCCCTTTCCCTTGTGTAACACTTGAGTCCTCTGGGATCTGCAGAAATGGGATGTGTCTGATTTCCAGCGTCAGGACTGTTAGAGAAACTGCTTGTGGGGCACTGCAGGGTTAACACCCATAGTGGTGTATTTAAAAGCCACATTTGCTGCTAACTGGACCACTGCAGGAGACACAGATTTCCTTTCTTCATTTTTCCTTGACACTAAGACCATTAATTTCCCAACTGCTTTCTGCGGCAGTCCTAGCTTATGCCAGCCTCGCCTTTCCTGGAGCAGCCCTTCCCTTGGCTGGCACAGGCTCCTGTATGACAGTGACAGATCAGAGCAGCCACCAGAAATGGGTTAAAACAAAGCTTGCAAGAAAAGAACAAAACAAAAATGTTCATTTTAACCTGGATGAGTTCATCAGTCCTGTGCTTCACATTGCCAGGGGCAAGTAAAGAAATGATACAAAGGGAGAGTGAAGAGCAAATGACGTGTGAAATGACAGCCTGAACTATAAATGAATGGACATGACCAGTCTCAGTCACTTGGCTTTAGACAATATAAAAATCTTCTTCAAGCTTTCAAGTATTTTTATAGCCTTAAATCACCGTTTCTCCTCTCTGAAACAATCTCCATAAATGGAGAGTGGTAACACTGGCAGAAGAGAATGAGACCAGTACTGTGAGTATGTGTATGGGGCCAGCAGCTCTTGTCTGAGTGCCCAGCCTTGTCCCCGGCTGCTCGAGATGCCCAGGAGACCCTGGAGGGACAACATCTCATTTTATTTGCCTGACTTCTTGCAGCCTGTGGAGACTGGAGCAGGACTCTGCTCTACTCAGAAGAGTGAGGATTTAGAGGCTGTGCCGGGTAATACTGGGAGATGTGTGTCCTGGCTTGCATATACCACTTGAACTGGAGCATATTTATTCCACTCTGAATTCCTACCTTCAGGAGGACTCCCTGAGGGGATGAACTCTGACCTGCAGCTCATAGGGATGGGGCGGGGAGAAAGCTTCAGCACTGCCAGCCCTTTACTCCCTGTATTTCTCTTCTGCATCATCTGCTGTCTGATTTCCAGTGGGAGAGGGGCCAACGATGGTACCATTGCAGGTACATTTTAATCTTTGGTATCTGACTTGGACTATTTGATTGGAAAACAAAAGGAAGTGCTAAGCTGTCACCTCCAAAGTGTTCTGGCCAAGTGGTCAGGTTACCAACACCACCGAGTACAGGCATTGCTGCTGGGAGCTGCTCGTTGTGGGTGCTGACACCTGGGGACCTGGCTTTTGCTCTTTCTGAAAGATATCACTAAGAATTCCTGCTGGCATTAGGGTATGTGTTGGGTCACATTAGCAAGCAGGTGAGTGTTGTTAGGCAGAACTTACAGCCCAGCAACAAGGCTGCTAGCGGGAATGGGCTGCATGTGCGCACAGGAGAGGCGGTTCTCGTGGATCGGTTCATGAGCGCAGGAGGCGTGTGCACAGTGGGGGTACGGGTATTTAACACTGTGTTGTGCGGCATTAAAGTGAAGGCTTAGCTTGATGGTATTCGTGTGATGCTCTGCCTTCCCCGGAGTGGGGCTCTGGTGCATCCTGGGTTGGATTGTTGGCAAGAGAGCTGACAAGTGGTGACCCCGATGTGTCTCCCTGGGATGGGATCCCGATAGAGGTGGGTCTGTAAGTTGTTGTGCGGTGACAACTGGTGACCCTCGATGTCTCAGAAGGTGAATTGTGACCGTTGGTGCGGTCGTGGCCACGGGGCAGTCGTGGTCTGGACGGGTTTGAATTGTGACCGTTGGTGTGGTCATGATCGCGGGGCGGTTGTGGTCCGGATGGGTTTGAATTGTGACCATTGGTGTGGTCGTGGCCACGGGGCGGTCGTGGTCTGGATGGGTTTGAATTGTGACCGTTGGTGCGGTCGTGGCCACGGGGCAGTCGTGGTCCGGACAGGTTTGAATTGTGACCATTGGTGCAGTCGTGGCCGCGGGGCGGTCGTGCCTGCCTGCTGTTAGAATGGCATCCATTGTGGATACAGTAAAGGTGTTAAAGGTGTTGGGTAAAGAGATAAAGTGTCCGGTGCATACGACACCGTTGACAGAGTTCATCCAATGGATGCAGAAAAAGGGCTTGATTAACAAGTCGGGAGAGGTGATGGCCGTGGCCCTGGACCAGTACCCGGTTGTCCCGTTGCTCTTCACAGTCCTGGCCCTCATCCTCGCCTCCATTTTTGTGAGGCTATGGAGGGGCAGCCAGGAGCGGGCAGCGGAACGGCCCCGGGAGCCGGTAGTGGCCGAGCCGGGCGCTGGGAGAAAAGCGGCGGAAGGGATGAGGAGTGGCGCTCCGGTGCTCTGCCCGGTTCAGCCGGGAGCCTCTGATGGTGGTAAAGGGATAGTGGAGTTTGGGTGTGCTCCCCCGTCTGTCGCGCTTTGCTTGCCAGAAATGTTTGAACCGAAGAAGCAACCCCCCAAACACGAAGACTCAGAAATGCCCTCTGTCTCTCCTTCTGCCCCATCGGCTCTGCCGCATGTGGATTCACAGAAAAGTGAGATCGACTTACTGCCTCTCCCTAAGGATTCATGAGTTGTGGACAGGGGAGGAGGCAGTGAAGCGGGAGCAGTGGGTGCTTTAATTCGAAAGTTCGAGTGGTTGGCGGTGGGCGTAGAAAAAACATTCAATAAAGTAGAGGGGCTGGCGCGGAAAGTGGAGGCAGAGATTGAACAGGGAACAGGTCGTGGATTTATGGATTGGACATTGATTGCTAAAAATTGCGTAATGGAAGGAGTATCTCTAGGGCCATCAGATGGAGACGAAGGTATACAGCCAGGTATGCCTTGGCCATCCATGTTACCGGAAAATTGGCCAGTGGCGGTTATAGACATTAAGGACTGTTTTTTCTCTATACCATTGCACCCTGATGACAGTAAGTGATTTGCCATGACGATTCCAACAATCAACAATGCGGTGCCTGCAAGGCGACTGCAGTGGACAGCATTACCACAAGGGATGAAAAACTCCCCAACTCTGTGTCAGTTGTATGTTTCTTGTGCTTTGCAAGAATTCTAGGAGGCCCATAGAGATTGAGTGGTTTATCATTATATGGATGACATCACTATATTTGGGCCTGAGGGGGTGGAACAGGTGGTTGAGCAGCTCACAGCTGCCCTGCAGAACTGGGGTTTGACAGTCGCTCCGGAAAAGGTACAGTTGCAGATTCCTGTGCAGTATCTAGGAACCTTGGTAGAGCGAACAACGGTAAAGCCACAGTAGCTGACCATAATGAAAGAGGTACATAACTTGCATGATTTGCAGATATTAGTGGGCAATCTGCAATGGTTGCGACAGTTTATTCCTATCACACATAAGGAATTGGGTCCCTTAATAATTGATTTAGCAGGCCCACCAGATTTGGCTGAACCTCGTAAATTAAATAAAGCGCAATTGACACTGTTACAGGACCTAGCCTCTCGGCTAAGTCAAAACTCCCTGGCCAGATATCAGCCAGGCTTGAAATTGGAACTGCATATAGCTCTGCAAAAGGAGGGGGCGAACGGAGTAGTGTTCCAATGGAATGAGCAGCAACAATTTTGTCCGTTACTGTGGCTTTATACCTCTATCAGGAAAAAAACTGCACCCCAATACACAGAGTTGCTAGGGGATGCTATACGCCGAGGGCGGCTTCGCTGTTGGCAACTGTCAGGAAAGGATCCTCACATCCTGTCCACCTCGTTATCTGTCACAACATTGGAAAATTTAATAATGATGGATACCAACATTCAGGGGGCACTAGCACATTTTTCTGGTGACATCCATCCAGTCCGGCCATGTGCGGCGCTAAAGGCATTGGGGTCAGTCACAGTACTGCCGGTTACACCGATTGTAATGACCCCGGTGGAGGGGCTTACTCTATTTACGGATGCCTCTGGACGGACTCAGCAAGCAGCTATTGCTTGGTATGACCAGGGAGCCTGGCACACACAAGTTTGGAAGGTTCTATTCAGGTTTGGAGTTACTAGCAAAAGGTTCTATTCAAGGTTTGGAGTTACTAGCAATCGCACGCACCATATACAGATGGATCGGTATCCCGATAAATATTGTGACTGACAGTGAGTATTGCTACCAATTGGCTCTTCGCTGTGCACTCAGTTTACCTGGGACTACAACCTCGGCACGACTGCTTCAAAGCGCATTAGAGCAACGCAGCGTACCTATCTTTTTTGCGCATATCAATAGCCATGCTACATTACCGGGGGCCATGACAGAAGGAAATCGTCAAGCAGATGAGGCCGCAAGTACTCTGTTACACGTGGTGGTGGTGGGAGTTCCTGCTCTGAAGCAACCTCAATTATCTCATCAGTTCTTCCATCAAGGGGCTCGAGCTCTGGCCAGAATTTTTGGAGTGCCCTTGGCGGATGCACGAGCAATTATCGCTGCTTGCCCTAGCTGTAAGTCCATCTCACCTATAGTGATGGGTATTAACCCGCGAGGCCTTCAGGCAAACCAGATTTGGCAGCAAGATATTACTGAATATTCCCCCTTCGGACGGTATAAATATCGCCATGTAAGCGCGGACACCTGTAGCGGCTGCATCTATGCTACTGCAGAAATCAAAGGTAAAGCGCGCGCTGCTATCCGACACTGTTGTCCTGCATTTGCTACATTGGGGGTGCCTCAACAGATAAAAACAGATAATGGGCCTTGTTATAAAAGCAGTTTGTTCAACAATTTCTTACAAAACTGGGGAGTGGAACACCGTACTGGCATCCTGGGCAATAGTGGCGGCCAGGCCATAGTGGAACGGGCGCATCAGACACTCAAGTGTCAGCTTGATCGAGTTAGAGGGGGGAAGAAGGTGTCCCCTGGGGAGCATTATGAGTTCCTAGCAAGAGCCCTGGTAGTAATCAATCAAATGACCGGAGCGGAGATATCTCCAATTTTCCAACATTTTTCGACTACATTATCTTCCCGCTTAGCAGGAGCTCCAGTGTGCTTCCGTGATCCAGACTCCTTGGAATGGTGCGGGCCGGTACCACTACTGCAGGTGGACCGAGGTTATGCACGCGTGCAAACTGCGAGTGGTCCTCGGTGGGTACCTGCTAAATGGATTCGTCCAGTGGTAAAAGGTTTGGACATATGTCCAATGCCTGAGTGAATTTTCTTTGCACAGAGATATCCCACTGAACACATGTTAAGCTTCTTCCTTTTTCAAATTACTAACAGGGGGATGAGGGCATGTTTTATCTTGGCAGGTGCAGGCCAGGGAAGGCTGGAGCAGAGACGGCTGGCACCTATTCACCCTGGTGGGGTAGATTCTGATTGTGGCTATTCTGACACCAATGTAACAAGGAACTTTTGGAAAAAATTCACACGCTACATCAACTTTACTCAAGCTGTATCCCCACTTCATGACTCTACGCTGTCAAAGAATTTGAAGAAAAAATTAAAAAACATTCATGTTTCAAGTGGACAAGTTTGTTAAAGAATTGTTATGCAATGAAAGACTGTAACAAAGCTTGAAGTTACCTGGATGAGGACTATAAATCACAGGAACATTGTTACAGCTCTAAGAAGTTTTTTTACTTTCTTCATGACATCTATTAATTTGATTTCAAAGTTAAGAAGTATAAGAAGATTGCTGGAAAAAGAGAGATTTCTGCAGGATTATTTGTTATTGACTGTGCCTTTGATTTGAGAAACATTTATTTTTATTTATGGTGTTTTCAATTTAATTGCTTGGGAAACAAGCTTATCGGTTTACTTTTGGTTATGTATTCAATAGAACCACGGATCAGGGGTTTGAGAAAGTATTATATTCTGTTTTTGAAGATTTCAACTTTAGACTAGAATGATTTAGCATAGAGGGGGGGAATTGCTGGGTCACATTAGCAGGCAGGTGAGTGTTGTTAGGCAGAACTTACAGCCCAGCAACAAGGCTGCCAGCAGGAATGGGCTGCACGTGCACACAGGAGAGGCAGTTCGAGCGGATGGGTTCATGAGCGCAGGGAGCGTGTGCGCAGCGTGGGTACGGGTATTTAACACTGTGTTGTGCGGCATTAAAGTGAAGGCTTAGCTTGATGGTATCCGTGTGATGCTCTGCCTTCCCCGGAGAGGGGCTCCAGTGCATCCTGGGTTGGGTTGTTGGCAAGAGAGCTGACAGTATGAAACCTGGCTGTGTGCTATCATGGAGCAAAGTATGGGAGGAGAGCCCCAAAGCAGGGGGATGGGAGAAGCCCATAAGCAACTTGACCTTCGCTCTTGCACAGAGACCACATGAGATCCCACACTGTTCTTCTGAGTGCACTTGGTTGAGCAGGTCTAAGCGGTCTTTTCCTCAAACCAACTGGAAAATGACTGCAACACTGTTATAAAAACAAGAAGTAACTGAATCTTCTGGAATAGCAGCTCCAAAAGTAACATAAATTTGACAAGAGTCCCCATCACTCTCAAAGTGTAAAGAAACAGGGTAGAGATAAGTGTAGGGGAAAGTGAAAGATGTACTGCAAGGTTGTTATTTTGGGCTATGAATTTACCTTTTAATTAAAAACAAGGTATTGGAGTCTGGGGAGAACCTGCATTTAGTTCTAGATCTTGTGTCTTTGATGCTTTTTTTTATTTACAGAATACACTGCAGAAAGCAGTTGTTATTTTAAAGACATGAATATTTTTTATCTGAGTGCTACTGCCTACCAGAGATTTTGATATTTTTTTAAAATGTTGGCTAATTTTGTGTTTTGAGTAGGAAGCTTCAGCTTCACACCAATTCTACACATGCTCTTCTTCTGTTCCCCATCAATTTGGGCAAGATAAACCTGCAACTGAGATGTCCTTCCACTAATCTCTATGGCTTTTATCAGGATTTTATTATTGCTCACCTTACTGTGGACTTTGAGAAGACATGGGGAGTAGTTTAAAATTATTTAATCTTTAAAATATCACTGCGATGCAGGCAAGTGTCCCTATATATCCACTCAGCCCCAGTTTTTGTTTTTGCTTTCTAACCAGTGAATGAAGCAGGGAAGGCAGGGCCAGGTGAGCTGCCTGCAGCGATCTCTGCGGGGAATCTGCCTCTCCCCTGGACTGTGCTAACCACCTCCACTCCCACTCCAGATGCCTTCCCAAATCCTCAGTCCCCTCTGGACACCTCTGTGTTGTTTGTCCTGCTCCACCTCAGCGCTTGCAGGAGAGGTGATCCCCTTGGGCTCCACCTCATCTCACCCACACTTACGGTGGAAGAGAGCACCCAGGTAGCGTTGAGGGAGGAAAAGTCTCTGAAAAGCAGCAGAATTAGCAACATCTTGCACATCAAAGCAAGTCCTAAAGCAGGCAGCAGCCAGGGAAGGTAGCAACCCAGCTCAACATCCCCCCTTGTCCATTCACCTGCCTTGGCACAAGGTGGGAGGAAGAGGGCAGCTCCAGCACCCTCAGCCTGCTCGATGGCTCATCCATCAGGAGCGAGGAGGAGGAAAGTGCTTGGTATCATCCTGGGCATCTGTCTGCCTGCCAAGCTTGCTCTTTAAAACAGGCTGTCAACACTGATAGCTGTTGAATCAATATGGATTTTATTCTACAGCTCGTGCCTGGTAGCTGTCGATACCACTTCTGCTGGCACAGGGTGGGCTGTGTACACCAGGATGGATCCAGGCTACAAGGGAGAGGATACCAGCACTGACTCCTCAGTGACCATCTTGGATGACTGTGAGAAAGCAGCCAAGGAAGACTTCAGAGACGGTGTCTCTGTGTTGCTGCTACCAGTCTCCCCTGCCAGTGCCAAACATGCATGTTTGCCAAGCACAGAGGACAGTTTGGATATACTGCAGTCAGTCAGCCCTTCGGATGAGATGTGAAAGTAGGGGCCATCCCCACCAGCCTTGCCGAACCCATTGCAGGTCCCGAACAAAATATGAAAATCAGCCGACATCCAGATTACTGTCTCCTCTTCCACCAGGCAGCTTCTCAAGCCCACCCCAAGGCTGAAAATTGCTGTGGATAATAGCTGTGACGTTTATCCAGATCATTGCTGCTTGTGCGGAGGGTCCAGTGCTGGATGGTCCCATCGGAGAGGTGACGTCTGACTACTTGGAGCTTGTGTACTTGGTGACAGCCTTGGTGCCCTCTGAGACGGCGTGCTTGGCCAGTTCTCCCGGGAGCAGCAGGCGCACAGCCGTCTGAATCTCCCGGGAGGTGATGGTAGAACGCTTGTTGTAATGGGCCAGGCGGGAGGCTTCTCCAGCGATGCGCTCAAAGATGTCATTGACGAAGGAGTTCATGATGCCCATGGCCTTGGAAGAGATGCCGGTGTCGGGGTGGACTTGCTTCAGCACCTTGTAGACGTAGATGGAGTAGCTTTCTTTCCTGCTCTTGTGTCGCTTCTTATCACCCTTCTTCTGGGTTTTTGTCACAGCTTTCTTGGAGCCCTTTTTGGGGGCAGAGGTGGACTTTGCTGGCTCCGGCATCCTGAGAGCTCGTTCTCTGGATCTTCAAGCTGCTTGGAAAGAACAACAAAAAATCAAATTATTTGTTACTCTTCTACAGTATGGTTTTACTGAAAGATGAGAGAGTCTGAGTCGCAGACAAGCGACATCTCTGAATCTGAGACAAACACCCCATGACCTCGTGAAAGCATTTTTGAACTACCGTCAAGAACTGCTCTGGTTTATGTAAGTTTTTTGTTGTTTTCTGTTTAAATTCCTGTACCACTGGACTTGTAAACATTGCTGAACCCAGGCCTAGTTGGCATCTACTTATAAATACGGGCTGGGGGTGAACATATTTCTGAAGAACATTGCAGTTCCAAAGAAAACACTAACTGCAATATGGATTAAATTAAATCCTTCTGGAATGGGCTGGAGACTGTTGCAAGATACCACTGGAGCCACTTTTATATGAGATCAGTCAAAATGATTTTATATGGCTATTACAATCTTCAACAGACCCTCTCTTTTTTTGCATGTAGGTAAGAGTTTATTTTGAGAGTGCTTGCATTTCTGTGGCTGCAGTTTTACACCACGTATTCCAGTGGAACATAAACATTATATAGTTTTCAGCTAGCTAGCTGAGCTACTAGAATCTCTCCACATTCATGCTAGAGAGTACAAAAGCTCAGAGGAGGAAATCACCTGAGAGAGAAACAGGAATGTGGATAGGAGGTAAAAATCAAAGTGCTTTTGGGCTACCTATCCATGGAGAGAAGCTACATGGACTGAAATGGTTTCCTGCGACTTGGTGCTTTTTGCTTTCGGGAGAGCAGGCCTCTGCTGGGCAGTTTACATCAAAGATGTCTGATCCTCTCTCCAAGGATCCTCACTTCTTCATCAGGCCACAACTTGCAGAGCCTTGACCTGCAGCTGACTGCTGTCATCCAGAAGTGCCGTAACAAAAAGATAGTATGTAAACTTGTCATAAAACTAGGTGCCTCTCGAGCTACAATACAAATTTACATGTGTTTTACTATGTGTATCAAGGGAATAATTCTGTCGTAACTATAAACTGTTTTGTGTTTCAGAGGACACTTTGAGTGCCCCCTTGAAAGACAAGGCTTCTCCAGCAAAGGCTCGAGGCTCAGCTTCTAGCATCACCCCAGGGCTTGGGCTTTTACTGCTCTGCGCCTCCTTTGAAGATGACCTATGAATTACAGTCTGCTGGCAAAAACAGACTAGAAGAGAAAAAAAGAACTTCAGGGCTGATGGCACATGGGAAAATGGATAGAAGTAAACAAGAAAGAGAAATCTCAAATGTAACATATGGTCTGCACACACAGAGCATCACAAAGGGACCTAAATGGTGCCTGTGCCAAAGGAACGGCTGCATGCTCAGCCCTGCCTTGCCTCCTCGGGAAGGAACAAGATGCCACTCTCCATCCTGGCCTGGTTTCTCCACTGTTGTCCACATCTGCAATCAAAGCCAGACACAGCAGCTGTCTTGCAACCGAGTCTTTAAAAAGTTGGTGGGTGCCCCTTGTGAGAGCAGACGCCTTCCATGCCTAAACTGCATTTACATGCCCACATCTCCGTGGATACCAGCTGCTGCTTCTAAACTATGGGAGAAACCTCTGCAGCTCCAAACCCTTGGTACATGAGATGCTGCCTTCCACCTGCAGCAAGCACCAAGCTGCTGCCAGCTGCTTTACCCTACGAGGCACCGAGGCTGGGCTCCGGCAGCTGCGTGGTCTGCCAGGTGACGGGCAAAGGGCAATGCTGAGCATTTCAAGTGGGGATACGCTCAGCTGCAAGGGCAGGCTGGCACTGCTCGGGATGCTAGGGAGCGGGGAGGCACCATCTCCACCACAGCCCTCCAAAATGCCTGCCTGGCTAGAACCGAAAGTTGGCATCAGTGTCCTTAGCACTGAGTTCTTGCTCAAGCAAAGCAGTTTCTCCCTTGCCATTAGCAGGAGTTTTGCCTTTGTGAGGCCTGAGAAACCTGTTCAAGTTTCCTTGCTTCATCTTGCAAAAAGAAGTATTTTGTCAGTCCAAAATGGGATACTATCTAACTAGGTGGAAAAGGCCAGCATACAGGAAAACTTCATGTAATAGGCTGCAAGCACACCACTACCTAGCTCGAACCACTCATGACTAAAGCATACAAATTTTAAAAAAGCTCCACCAAATCTAGGTACATACATATAAAACTCTCTCAAATCCATGGAATAACTAGCAATCTAACATCAGGTACGGAGCAATGGAAGAAAAAGAAACGAAAAAAAAACCAGACAAATGTATTGAAAGCTGTTGACGCTTTCTTCTAGTTGGCTTTAGTTTATAAAATTAATATATTTTCCTAGTTTCAGGAAACCTGTAGTTGTAACGTATACCACCTGGCAGTCATAAACTAACATATTTTGCTGACTGTTTGAAGTTGAAGGAAAAGCAGTTTCGTACAAAGAGGAAGTGGATGAGCACATTCTGACCATAGTTCTCCTTCAGGTGAACTCGCCTCCTGGCAATGCTTCACAACCCAGTGAGCTGATCTAGATGGAAAACCATGGAAAAATACCACACCCAGAGACACACGGGATGCTCAGAGAAAAGTGGACTCCAAGACTCAGTATGGCAAAACACTCAGTTTGAGCATATGAAGAACAGTGTCCTGCACATGGGTCGTGGCAATCCCAGGCACAAATACAGGCTGGGCAGAGAGTGGATCGAGACCAGCCCTGAGGAGAGGAACTTGGGAGTGATGGCAGATGAGAAGTTCAACATGAGCCAGCAATGCACCCTTGTAGCACAGAAGGCCAACTGCATCCTGAGCTGCATCAAGAGGAGTGCGGCCAGCAGGTCGAGGGAGGTGATTCTGCCCCTCTACTCTGCCCTGGTGAGACCCCACCTGGAATACTGTGTCCAGTTCTGGAGCCCCCAACATAAGAAGGACATGGACCAGCTGGAGAAGGTCCAGAGAAGGGCCACAAAGATGATCAGAGGGCTGGAGCACCTTTCCTGTGAGGACAGGCTGAGAGAGTTGGGGCTGTTCAGCCTGGAGATGAGGAGGCTCCGGGGAGACCTGCTAGCGGCCTTCCAGTACCTCAAGGGGGCCTACAGGAAAGACGGGGAAAAACTCATCAGTAGGGCCTGTTGTGACAATCCTACCCATTCTATGATTCTATAAAAATGTCGGAAATGAGCAGCTGGAAGGAGCCTCCAGAGCTCCAGGCTTTACTTTGAGGGTACCCAGGCACGCCCTCCCAGATAAATTTCTCACCTTTTCTTTAAAATCTCCAAAGACATAATTTTCACCTATGTTCTTGATTCCGCCATCTCATCTCCTTTATTCATTTTTCCAGGTATTCTTCCCAGTGCAGGTGTTTGGAAGGGCAGGTGCTGGACTGCCCTGAATGTCCTGGACACCCTTCAAAACTCTGATATCTGCCCCTTAAACACCACATTTTCTTCCTCTGGTCAAACCAAGATTTTTCTTTCTTTTTTCCTCTACTTGGGAAGCAATATCAGGAATAGAAATCCCCTACCGCTCTTGTTTGTAGACTTGAAAATATGTCTTTTTAATGGAAAGGCATTTTTCCAAGAGAAGAAATAACTGTGTCCTTGCTTCTTTTTCTCATGAGCTAATTTCCTGACTGAAAAACACCACAACTGAAAAATGTAAATGACTACTTCTCAGGCTTTTAAAAAAGCATGTCCATCTAAAACATGTATTAGTTGTTAAGTGCACTCATATTTGCAGCCCAACATGCACTCGAGTGATTTCTTATGTCTCCAGAAAAGGTCACACCTACAGGACATCTCAGTCCATTTGACCGGCTAGCGCCATCGGGTAGTACAGCTAGGATCTTGCTCTTCTCCAGTGTATGGCTGTGACGAGGCAAGCAATGATGCTAAAGTTCAGATATTAGCACAAAAGCTTTGGTGTCTTTGCTTTCCTCCACCCACTTCTTTGCAGCCTACTATTTAACAGGTAAATAACACTTCCTTTGGGAACAGGTTATCTTCCTTCCAGTTTGTTTGGGCAGTGCCTACCACAAAGAGCTGGATTGTGTTTGCCAGGTGCTAAATAAACAATGCTAATAATGGCCAACACTATCACCAGCCCTTCTGTCAACACTGTAATGCACTCCACAGGCAGGTGCTGCTCCGCTATGAAGATAACAGTAGTGACATTATTCTCAAAGCATCCATGTGGAGAGTTTGTTGAGGGAAAACTAGGTGACCTTTAAAAAACGGGTGGTTTTGGATGAAAGTAGTTGCATTTCTTTCTTTTTCCTTTAAATATAGGAGAAAACCAGAAGAGGTTAGTAAGTATTAGTTTTTGTCTTTGGAAGTGTTGCCATCATGACAGACTTCTCTATTTTGAGGGTGACAGAGCACTACTACAGGTTGTTCAGAGAAGTTGTAGGGTCTCCATCCTTGGAGACACTCAAAACCCAACTGGACGTGGCCCTCAGCAACCCTGTTCTGAACATGGGCTGGACTAGATGGTTTCCAGAGGTGCCTCCAGCTTCAGCCATTCTGTGACTCTTGGAGACTGAAGCTGGGTACCTCTCATCTAGAACATGCTTCATGAGCTGTGTTCCCATACTGCAGCCAGAGACTCCCATAAGGATCCCCTAAGGAGGGGAGACGGTGCTCATCTCCAGCTCCAAACCACCCAGGTCTCTGGGACACAGGTTACGGCCTTGCAAGAGGAGGCACTCTGAAGCATCATGGTGACATTTGGAAGGAAAATCTTTGAACACATATTTTTCTTTGCAGCTTTGTAGGCTCTGAGTCAATCAGTGCTGGCATTGTTTCCCTTCCTTCAGAAAACCAACAACAAAAACAATCCCGGTATTTTTTCTTGCCAGCTCCAAGCAGCAGCCTGCCTGCTGCTAGAAACCAGAGTGGTGCGGAGTGACAGATACATCTTCCTTTGTGTTGACACGCCTTTCTTCAGCATCATTAAAAGGCAAATGAACTGAAAACATATTCAAAGATACAAATCACCACAGTCTCTCAGATCTGAGGTGGGAGAGGAGCCCTGCTGAGAAATCCCACATGAAGCCTGACGCTGTCTCTGTTTTCCCTAGGCCTGATATGTTGATGGAGAGAGAAACAGCCAGGGAAGCTTCTGCAACATTTTTATTCATTTTTGGCCTTACTGCTGAGTCTGTAGGACCAGTGCCAAGTTGGTGCAAGTGATGTGCATAGGTGACCATGGGTGGATGATTAGCTGGCCTTTTGGACCCCTCCTCATGCAGAGGTGGAAACAGCACTTGGATGTTTCCTTCTTTTTTCTGTTAAAAGCCATCCTTGCTGTGATGAGCTCTGTGGCATCCACTGTACATTCCCGCACCCATCAGGCTGCTCCCTTGCTGTAATTTCCTAATCAACCATAAAAGTTACATTTCTAGAATCAGCACTTTGTTCTGAGGAGGTTTTGGTGAAAAATTAAACATCTGTAGGAAAAACTCAAGCTCTCATCTTTTGGATATCTGATATTCAGATATTTGCTAATCTTCTGATGATCTAATTCTTGCTAGAGTAAATGAGAGCCAATGAGAACCTGCTGTTTATTCTGCCCCTTAAATAGGAATGTCTTGTTAGTTCTGTCCAATTATTGTCCCTTTCCTTACTTTCTCTTGTTGTATAAAATAAAGGAAACTCGGCTTTAATCCTACACGTCAAGAAACGTAAAGTTAGCTGCTTCTTTTTGTTTTACTCTCTCTGAAACACAAAGAAGGGCAACAAATTAAGGAATGTTTCCGCCAAAAGGAAAAGGCTTTCTAGTGGCTTCATCTGCTCCAAAATGCCTGTAAGAGCATCAACAGCAGATCTGGTAAAAACAGTCTATAAATTACCAGATGCCAGCAAATGACTGTTGTCGGAACAGCGTATTTCTGCAGATTGCAAATCCCCTCCCTTTCACAATGTACAGTGATTTACCTGGAAGTTATTAAAAAGATTTGCTCATCCAACAGGTGCCATTAAGGAGTAATAACTGAGAAAACAACCAGATATTTTATGGTTCTCTGGTAGCAAGCTCTGCCTTAGGTAGCAAAGCAGACCAGAAGTGTGATGAGTCACCATGAGACATCCGTGATGCTGCCTCATGTGCAAAACCTGATAGTCATATTTTGGGCTGGAAAGACTTTTTCTCTTGGTATGTTGTCTAGCATGTGATGATGAGGTATTATTTGCTTTCTTCTGAAGCAATGCGGAGGAGAATTTCCTAGAACAAGGTAACCTAGTCTGAAATGCCTGATTTCTTCTAATGGTGGAGGGGTGCAGAGATCAGTTTTGAGATTCCAGGTCTCCTCCTAGGTAATCCAGTATCAATAATAAGGCCTCGTCCCCAGTCCCACATCCTCTGCTGCATTTTGTATGATTGCTCCTGTAAAATTATAATTTAAATGGCTAATTTTTAACCTTCGATACACACATGCAATTCTGCTAGTGAAGGGACTCATGCTTGCGTATTGGACCATGAAAATATGTTAAAACTGAAGATGCCCCCTCCTCCTTACCGTAGAAAGAAATGCTACAAACTCACTCCCTGAAATAGATACACTAAGTTCAAAGTAATCTTTAGATTTATTTAGAAGAAATACAAGCCAAACAGAGCACGGAGATACACTGGCTCTAAGAGAGTCCTAGCTCTTTGATTGATCCTTATCATTGCTTGCGTTAACATATTGCCTGGGAGTTCAGTGCAGGATACTCCCTACAGTAATCCTTTCTTTTCTAGCATTTCCATTTACAATTTTAGAAAACACATTTTTAATCACCAGCAACAGCTGTGACTTCTTGTGCTATGTCTGTCCAAGCTGCAAATACTTCTTAGGGTTGTGGGGGTATCAATCAGAGATGCTTATCTACAAAGCAAGGAGCAGGAACCTAGATCAGATCTCTCTGCAGAGAAGATACATTCAATCAGATCCATTAGTCAAGCAGAGCAACAGAGAGAGACAGTGCTGCAAGAATGACTGTCAGGAGACTAAATACTGCCACCTTTACTGTGATTAAAGAAGTGCCTGAAGTCAGTGGGAGTTTAACCTGGGTCTGAAACCACAAATACAATGTTTAGAGATGTTTAGCACCAACAGCCAACATTGATTTCCACTGGAATCCAGGAGGCTTGGCACTTTATAAAGATGAGACTCCACTTATTATCAAGGTTTGTTACTGTGAATAAATGACTGAATACTTAAAAAGGCTTTAGCATGACTTTTATCTGCTCTTCATAAGAGCATTCATTATCTACCTGGTTGTCGTAGTTCAGCCCAGATTGG
Source organism: Ardeotis arabs (assembly GCA_011801015.1). Lineage (NCBI taxonomy): Eukaryota > Metazoa > Chordata > Aves > Otidiformes > Otididae > Ardeotis > Ardeotis arabs. The sequence continues at coordinate 26,761 of JAAGAY010147612.1, forward strand.
GACCAGACTACGCAGTCTCTCTCTCACTCCCTCCCCTCTGAGATAATAGGGGGAGATGATATAAGGAAAAACGGCTCGAGGTTTGCGATAAGGACGGGGAGAAATCCTTAAAGTTACTGTTATGGGCAAAACAGACTCGACGTGGGGAAAAATACTCATTTATTTCTAAAACTAGCAGGAGAATGAGACAGGGAACAAGATAACCTCCTCCCACCCCTCCCTCTTCCTGGGCTTAACATTATCTCTACTACCTTCCCCTCCCGAGCGGCACAGGGGAGAAGAGGGAATGGGGGTCGTGGTCAGTTCATCACGCATTGTTTTACGCCGCTACTTCGTTGTCGGGGGAAGAACTCCCCACATTCCTCCTCTGCTCCATCGTGGGGTCCCTCCCACGGGCCACAGTCCTTCGTGAAACTGCTCTGGCGTGGGTCATCTCTTCCACAGAGTGCAGTCTCTCCAGAACAGCTGCCCCAGTGGGCCCTCCATGGGCCACAGCCGCCTTCAGGCCTCCACCTGCCCCGGCGTGGGGTCCTCCACAGGCTGCAGGTGAATCTCTGCCCCTCCGTGGACCTCCATGGGCTGCAGGGGGACAACCTGCTCCACCATGGTCATCACCACAGGCTACAGGGGAATCTTGGCCAGGAGCCGCATTACTCCTCCCCCTCCTTCTTCACTGACCTTGGTGTCTGCAGCCGTTCCTCACAACAGGGTGGCAGATGCCTCTCAGGATCCTTTTTACATCTTATTCACTTCTCATCTCCTCTCCACTTCTTGCAGCCGGGCCGGGCCAAGTTGGGCCCAGTCGGCCGCCTGGCAAGAGGCCAGAGGGTGAGGCCTGCAAGGCCCACAAGGCTCACGCCTCCCCCTCTCTGCCCCTGCTCAGCTGCTTCACATCTTCTCCCCTTTTTTTTTTTTTCCTGTTTTCCCCTTCTTAAATACATTATCTCAGAGGCGTTATCACGGGACATTCTGCTACCAATCGGCCCGGCCTTGGCCAGCAGCAGGTCCGCCCTAGGCCTGGCCGAGTCCACTGAACAAAGGGGAGCAACTTCTAGCAGTTTCCTACAGAAGCTGCCACCTTAGCCCCCCCCCCCACCACCAAACAAAACCAGAACACTATATAAACACAATGCAAAAAAAAATTAAAAAAATAAATATCTTCCTTACTTAAAGGCACTTAAAATCCTAAAGACTTCACACACTCATCAAGTTTTAATCCCTAACAGTGACTGTAGCATTGCTAAACCAACAGGCCCTTCTGCTGGAGATCCCACATAAGGGCTTTCCTCTGACATAACTAGCAGGAGGTCCTAAATTCCCATCCACCATACGCTAAGCCAGCAAAGGCACGAGTCAGCACAGCTGCACCTAAACCAGGAACCTGCTGATGGCATCCGGTTTGTTCACAATTCCTCAGTGATGTTACTATGGGAACTTAAGTAGTGGGAGTTCCTTGTATCTAAACCAAGTTTCAGAAAGACAGAAGTAGGAAGAAAGGAAAGAAACTGAGGAGAATGACAGGAAACTACATCAGCACACTGTATTCCTTTTACTGTCCTACTGGAGAATCCCAATGGAGATAAGGCGCTTCTTATAGGCACTAACCAGACAACATTATCATCACATCATTGATTTATGACAGACTTCACATTCTTAACTATTTAACTACTAACTAGTGATTATTTTTTTTACATTTAAAAAAACCAACAAACCCAACCAAGGGCTTTACCCAACCACAGTGCTAAAAGACAAACTTCTCGTCAAAACATTTGCAAAAATACTTCAGAAATGCAACTTAAATATACATCTGGGTACAGGTCTAAATTCGCTGAGTTAAAAACTAAACAACAAAAAAAGTATATATTTGGCAAAACAGCCCACTGCTCTTCTCCCAATAACATGAACAGCTGGCTTGCTACCAGAGAGAGCAAATAGCACAGAAATAGCAACAGTGACACAGAACTGCTTACCTCACAAATACAGACAGAAAATTGGAAAATGTGTAATGCTTAATATATATACTGACTTAATATGTACACTGACTGCTCCTGCTTTCATGTACACCACAAAGCCTGTGTAGGCTGTAGCACAGGCGTCAAGTTTTCACACAAATTTTGTAGTATAATGGTAACTAGGAAAAATGACTCAGTTATGGAGTCTTCTTTGCCTGAAGTACAGCAATATTAGTGGAATCACCATTGTGGAAATCAAATGGTACTGGGAGAAACCCACTGAGCAATGGAACATGCTTAGCATGTGACAATTTGTAGTCAATATTAAATTCTGTTTTATTTTACTATTATTAATGCTGGCAGAGAACAGTGCTCAGCCTCTCTTCCTCTCCAGTGTATTTCTGTTTCAATAGACACATCAATATTAATTTCCCCTGCAGAGTTACTGTCATATCTAATGAGCAAACACATGCTATGTGACATGTCTTTTTATGCCCTTGATTTTTACATTATCTCTAATTAATTCAGATCACTAATAATGTATTTTTTAAAGTGGTCACAATTAAAAAGTCATATGCTATAAGCCTGCACAAAGTTAATATAATGCACAAACCCACACACCTTGTATCTGTTCCTGTTCCCTGTCACAAGAGCTGTCCAATTTTTCCTTTCAAATTTTCATTTACAAAATCCCTCAAAAACTAAATAATGAGGCTACAGAAGATACGATAACAGCATTAGAAAGAATGTAAATACAGCCTGGCTATTTAAGTCTAAGCAGAGCATTTAATTTATGGCAATATGTTGGTTTTGCAGACATGCATCCTGAAAATGTTCTTCTACACGACATTTATGTTTCAAACCAGCCAAGCACATTGAGAGCACTCGGTAATAACAATCCCACACAAGAGCTGTCTAAATTATAATCCACAGTATTTTTAAACTCTGAAGAGTAATCACAGTCTCAAATTAATTTCAGGTATTTTTTTTTCTGCTCATGTCAGTTTCATATTAAATCTTGACTGAATTGCTCCCCATTTCTGCAAGCCATCACAACAGTCAACATTTTTTAAGGAAGCTACTAAAGCATCAAAGAGCACAGTACCTTTCAAAACAAAGAGTACATAAACTGGATTCACTGGTCAAGCCTGTATTTGCAAATAATGTGGCCTAGCAGGAGGAGTCTTAAAAAAAAAAAAAAGAAAGTGGTGCACAGAACTTCATATCCACATTACAGCCATTTGACAGCACTTTTATTTAAGATTAGCCCTTCTCTCATCCCATGGTCTGAATGTTCATTTGAGATTGAAGAACATTAGGTGTACTTCTGGAATGCATCCTTAAGTTCAGTGTAATTCAAAATGAACTCAAATTTTTATGTCTATGATCACTTAATGATGTGAACCAAAGCACAGTAAGTGGTGATGATCAAATTTGCTTCAAAAGTACACTCCTGATACAAAGTAAAGCACAGAAGATGTGTCCATTGAAGTCAGTGGGAGCTCTCATTCCTTTCAGTGAGATAAAACTTACTTCATCCCTCCCCTTTTTTTTTTTCTCTGATCTTTCAGCTTAGATTTAGTAAGACATAAAGAGTAGAAAAAAATTTGCTAGTGTTAAATACAGGGAAACTTTGTTGGTGTGTTTGTTTAGATTGCTTTAATTTACTCTGGCTTTTCTCATGCTCACAATCATCACTTAGGACCAAAGCAATGGGATAAAGATGGTGATATTTACATGCCTGTGCTCACAAGTTCACTTTAGGGTCATATTTCTGTGCCCAAGCTGATTACTCCTGAAGGCAAAGGGGTTCTCCAGAGGCTGAACAGCCTGCTCACATTCAGCTAGTTGTATTTCAGAGCTTTAAAGAACACATCTATGATGGCAAAGGTAACATACATAATCTGTCATCTCTCCAGGATCCTTTTGTCCCAAGTACTTTTCTCAAAAACGCACCTCCTCACTCTTGCTGATACAGAAGGGGAAGAAATGTGAGTGCAGCTAAAGTACCAGCACACTGTGGTGCCCTGACTGAACACGAAAACCTACTTATTGTAGAAGGGGCAGTTTAAAAAAAAAATCTCATATCTAGTAACAACAAAACTTTTATTTTGTATTATGCCTCTCCATCATCTCCTGTAGAAGAATACCCTTTATAAATTACATATTTTTCATTGTCTTTCAAACTGTTAAAACCATTCATCTTGTGATTTACCATTTACATAAAAATGATGAGGTGATTATGCATACTTATTGTGTAGCGCAGAGATAACACATGAAAGCCAGACATACATTATAAAGATGGTGTATGTGACATTAAACTAAAACACTTAATACAGCCATAAAACAAGTGGCAAAATGCTGAACAGACTATAAACATAAACCCAATCTTTCAGCATAGTAGTTCCTTGCATATCTTTTCTGTGAGTGTCCTGGTTTTGGCAAGGATGGAGTTAATTTTTCCTCTCAGTAGCTGGTGTGTTTTGGATTTCGTGTGTGAAGAATGTTGATAAAACACCCTGATGATATGAGCTGTTGTGAATGAGACCAAGGACACCTTCCTGCTTTCCAAGTCTCGCTGATTTGCAGATGCAGGAAGCTGGGAGAAAGACAGACAGAATAACTGACCCAAACTGGCCAAAGAGAGTATTCCATGCCAGAAACGTCATGCTCAGTATATAAGTGGGGGCAGGCCAGGGTGGGTATCTGCCTTCCTGGCATCCATCTCTCCTCGTCGTTTTGCTGGCATCATTCCCTCTACCTTGCTGGCTCCCTTTGCTCCTTTGCTTGCCGCTCGGTTTTTGTTTCCGTGATTGCTGCTCGGGACGGGCTGTATCGGTCATTGGGACATCGGGTGGTGAGAAAACATATATTGTTCACCTTGTATATTTTAATATCCTTATATTCTGCTATTATTGTAGTTTTCCCTTGTTATTTTAGTAAATTGTCTTCATCTCAACCCACGAGTTTCTCCTTCCTTCCCAATTCTCTCCCCCCCCCACTGGGAAGGGGAAGGGTGAGCGAGAAAACTGTGTGGTGATTCGGGCTAAACCATCACAGTGAGTTAGATACCATCCCTCTCATGTTCTTTACTGCAGTCATATGAACTGCTACCACTTCTTCCAAACTGCAGGATGAATCCAGCACATCTATCCTTTCAGAAAGTTTACTCAGTACAAATTGCATTCCTAGCAACCGGCAGGTTCAGGATAAAAACTAAAGGGAACTGCCTTCTTTTTTGCTCCAGCCTTTAATAGAAGTGTAATGACTTTATGATGTTCTAGTCTGCATAGCTTTGCTGTCAATCTTGCTCCCCATGATACTGTACATACAGACTCAGAAATTAGCAATATCTTGTTTTGAATAAATAATAGATTTGTTTTTCAAGAGGAATCTTTAACAGTGTAAAGAGCAGGCCTAACAAAGCTTCCCAAAAGAGTAAATATTATAGGGAAACCGAGACTTCAGGAAGTATGCACCAAATGCTTCCTATTTGCCTGGGTAACTAAATGAAGCTAGCAAAATCAAAAGTTTAGTAGCTTCTCCTCAGCTTTCCTCCAAGATGCCAAGATCTGAGTAGCTGGTCAGACTAACTGCCTATTTAGTTCAGTAACCTTCCCACATACAACCATCCAGACAGAAATGTTCGTTGAAGTTTCATTGGCTGACTCACCTTCTCAGAATCACTTACCTATATAAAGTTCTTCTCGGTGCACTCTGTATTTACATCACTGAGAAAGGATATGGCATTAAGCACAACAGAATCCTTGATATGAGAACTGCTAGACCTGGCATAGATGTCACTTGATCACCTGTCTTTCCATCCAGATGGTGGCGGACCTGAAAGAAGAGCGGGGAAAAAATAATGTTTAAAATCACAGTCCAGACCAGAGGGGTCATATGCACTGCATAGTGTCCCTCTGCAATCTTAAACGAAGGAATCCTTGAACTGTCAGCTCTGCAGCTCTGACTCACACTTCTGTAAGGGAAAGAAATAGTGAATCTTTAATTCTGGACTTTCCTCTCTATTTTTGTTCAACAACCAAAGACCATTTGTTCCTTCCTTTGCCATTTGCCCACGCTGTTCCTACTCATTGCTGCATGGCTGTTTTTCCCCTAGGTATTTCCTCTTTTTGAAGCTTTTCTCACCTGTACCACACAACTACTCCCCCTGCTGCCCACACTGTCTCTTAAAGCAGTTGTTTCTAACTGGCTGCTTGGTCACAGCTGGAGGAGATAATTAGGCTCCACATTAAGCCTCTTTAGCTGCTGCTGAGTGGAAGGTATGCACTTCATCTCATTCATCCTGCACAAATTACTGGTGGATCCTGTGCAAAGTGCATGGAAGGTCATGAACTACCTAGTCAAATCCTGCTAAGATTTTCTCCAATTTCTTATTAGTACAAAATTAGATTAGATTTTGGCCTCAGCCCTGTGGCAGGCTGGAATTAGACTGCATTTTCTCTTTTCAGTCCTTGTACACGTAACTCTCATACAACACTTCTTTAGGTGCACTTGGGTGTCCAGAACCTTGCCTGCAACAATAGGTGCATATATAGTTTCTCTGATGCACCTGAAACAGCTTCTCACAACGAAAAACAAAACCCCAATTATATAAAACAGTTCTTCCATAGTTCTCATTCAGTAAATATGTGCACATGTGCCAAGGCTTTCCTGGGCAAAAAATAAAACCACTGAATACCCACAGCAGACGATTGTGCTCTATGTTAAGTATTGCAGCAAATCTGTACCATTGAACCACAGCATTGCTGTGAGAACTTTTTTTTAAGAAAACAACTCAGGAATCTTAAAAAGCCTCTTTGCAGATTTTTAGGACAGCTCAAAAATTGCATTCACTCTGTTTCCTTAAAATTCATAATATGAACTTGTATTCTTCTAGTGCTTGACACAGAAAAGTTTCATTAGTCTGATGAACTGTAAAAACGCAAATGATGTATTGCAGTATTTTTTGCTGAGATCTTGCTATTCATAATTATGATAAATATCTTTAAATTATTCTAATATATGCATGTACTTCATTACAGGTGGTTCCTTTTGAAAACATTATTGAGACAGTATAGCCAGTTTTATGTTTTCCAAAAGTGTTAGAACTCTGTAGTACTCATCCAGCCAAGGTTTACCACTGAGACTAGGGTGATGATGTTTACAAGAAGATTTGAACAACTCTGATCCAGATTACACACCTGCTTTCAGCCAGCACGTGTTTCTGCCAGCCTCTTTTAAAGCTCCTGTCACAGCTGGGATTTTTTTGTGTGTTCAAGAAGAGGAGAAAGAGTCAGCAGCACTTCTAAGACTATCAAGGACTCTCACATCTCAAGACTTTTTAAGACACTCATGTTTTCAAGAGTCCTCTGGAAGGAGAGAGTTAAACAGTCACAAGGTCTTCAGTTCCTTTGCCATTTCCAGCAATGCTGATTTTGAAATGACTATAGGATCTAGCACTTGTAGAATATATCCATGCTACCAGAACTGCTTCAGCAAGGGCTCCCTACAGAAGATATGATGTGTGGCAACTTACACAATACTGCACAACACTGACAATTTAATCCAAGCGTGACATCCACAGGGCAGACAGATGAAATATATGACATCTTAGTCACGTCTGCCTCTGATTTATGTGACGGGGTAATTCATTATATAGCAGGCACAAAAGAGGACTTTCCTTCTGCTCTGTGGAATACGTTGTAGAGCATAATTCAAAACAGTCTTGAGGCCAGAGTACATACAACTGGTCTGCCTAAGGATAAGGACAAGTGAGAGATAACAAATCACGTAAAGCCACATATGCGTGCCTACTCAGTTTTGTTGGAAATTACACTGGATGACACCAGAATCTTATTTTCAAGTATGAAAGCTCTACATATTTGCAAAACTGCAGATCATCAATAAACAGACCCTTCAAAAGGCAAAAAGGAAAATGCAATAGGCAATAGATTTATTTTTTGAGACAAAGAAAATGTCATCGTACAAACAAGGGCCTTAAAAAACAAAAACAAAACAAAACAAAAAAGGTAGATCTTAGGAATCTCTGACACATGAAAATTATCTGTGGAAAATTTAATACTTCTAAACAGTGTTGTATTCATTATAAAATTCACTTAAATTTTCTTCTCTTTCAGAAAATTGAGCAAACCACGATCACCATTTTGCACATAGCAATGTATATATTCAACGGAATCTGAATCCAAAGAATTTTAAATAATTAATTGAAATTATCTGATACAGAAAATAATCAAACACTTCCGAAAGCCACTGTTAGAAAACTTCCATACAAAACTACCCTTCTGAAGTACTAAGAATTCTAGTAAGACGAAAATAATCATTACGTTATTATTTTGGGTGTTGCCACACTAATTGTAGCAAATTAAGTATTTTAAGAAACACGCAAGAGAAACTGAGGACAGCAGAGTAACATTCTATAAAATGAAACCAAAAAGCATAGTTATTAAAACCTTCTTCCTGACTTGTTCTATGTAGAACTTTTTGAACTGTGTTACCAAAGGTGTAATACTTTTGGAGTGCCTGGAGGCAGTGGAGCACCTCTTTCGTAAATGGCATTCAGTACAGAAAACCGAGGGGGGTAGGAAGGAAAAGAAAAAAAAAAAAGAAAGGCAGCACTTACTAGCTTGTGCTGCTATGATTTATTTCCACTATCAGAATAACATCAATGAATTTATAACAGATTAATAATAGCAGCCTAAAGAATCATAGCACCTTGAACCAACAGGAGGAAGCTACTAGAAAAAAAATCATTCAATGACATGACACAATTGAGGATTACAACTTCTCTAAGATGGTTTGAGCCTTATGCTTACTGGGAAATCCATCCTTGTAAAACAGTGAATTCTTCATCAAGTGCTTTCCCGTAGTGGATCACAATCCACTGCAACAAGGAAAAGGTATCAGAGCTTAAATACATTCCAACATATGAGCAACGTATTTCCTCTGCCTTTATTTTTAAAGGACTCCTGGACAACTTCAGATAACTTCACACTAATTTCATTCTGACTGCAGTAACTATGAACTCATGAAGAAGCTAGAGTAGGTAAAACCACCATCATTAAAGGGGCAGTTGTTATATATAGTCAATGAACTTGTAACTATTACTTAATTTTAATTTATTCTCTTTTCCAGGTGTGATGCAATATTATCCCCATATCATATCAAATCAAACCAGTTGTATCAAATCATTCCAAGCATCAATAACTTTTTTTTTTAATTCAGCCACAGAAATAATTCAGTCAACTTCTCCTTCAGATGGGAGAAAAAATAATGTTTGAATGCTTTAGAACAGAGAAAAAGAAAAGAAAGCAGAAATAATGAAATCTTTTCTCATGAATAAATGTAAATATTTCCTTTGTTCTAAAATAAAAGCTTTGTGGAAAGAAAAAGTTTAAAAGTCATAAGTGATACTTATATTAATCTGTTAGGATAAAATAACCTACTAAAGAGAAATAAAATTTTCAGAGTACATAGAGAAACCAATCTCTGATGTATTATTCCTATTGTACTTGTCAAATAACTTCCATTGTTGTGAAAGACAGTATAAATCATCTTTATTAAAGCTCTGGATTCTCCAGATATACAGTGATGTTATGCTTTTCTGAATATAACCTAATATAGCACAACAGAGTGCCTATCACTATGCTTTCTGAGTAGTAAGCACATATTAAGTTTAATTAAAGGAAAGAAATTTAATTGGTAGCACAGCACTTCCCTAAAACCAAGAGGTTTCAGTGATATAGGCATCCTGTAGTTAATCAGAAATTCTAAGTATGGATTTTTTTTTTTCTCCTCAGCTCCTTCCTCCTGTTTCAAAGGCTGAAGTAATTTATATAGATTTTAAGAATGACTCTGTGTATTGAGACAGTGATGAACCCCTACATAGGAAAAGAAGGCATGAGAGGATGATTCTTCTTATGCTGCACTAATAAAAACACAGGAAATACAGTAGAGAATACAACCTGACTAATCAGTATTACTTCTTAAGTATTCCAACAGCAGTTCCATTAAGTAAACCTTGAACAGGACTACTAAAGCAGTAAAACACTTTTAGTACCAGAGCTACTGATGCAATAAGCTGTTTTATCTCCCAGTCTTGAAGTGTTTTTCTGTTTGAGAACACATTCTTATCACCATAAGACAGAAGGCAAAACAAAGCCCCTGTAAGCCAAGGGGAAATGGTTAATGACCTGCTACGCCACTTACACACACAGGTCTCTGGGCCCAAGGGTACTGAGGGAGCCGGTGAAAGCGCTCACCACGCCACTCACTACAAGGACGCTGAGGTGCTGAAGCATGTCCAAGGAAGAGTAACAAAGCTGGTGAAGGGTCTAGAGCACAAGTCTTATGAGCAGCGGCTGAGGGAACTGGGGAAATCTGTTTAGAAGTCTGGAGAAAAGGAGGCTGAGGGGAGACCTTATTGCTCCCTACAACTACCTGAAAGGAGTTTCTAGTGACGTGGGTGTTGGTCTTTTCTCCCAAGTAACAAGCAACAGGAGAAGAGACAATGGCCTCAAGTTGTGCCAGGGGTTTAGATTGGATACGGGGAAAAATTTCTTCTCCGAAAAGGTCGTCAAGCGTTCGACCAGGCAGCCCAGGGAGGTGATGGAGTCACCATCCCTGGAGGTATTTTAAAGACGTGTAGATGTGGTGCTTAGAGACACGGTTTAGTGGCAGTGTCAGATTTACAGTTGGACTGAATGATCTGAAAGTTTTTTTCCAACCTAAACGAGTCTATAATTCTATAAGAACACACTTAACGTTAAGGACACATAACCTGAACTATAGCAATTACTGCTTATCATTCTAATTACCCCAATATCATTGTCTATTCCTTGGAAAAAATGCATTTTTGAAAGACCCTGACATTTTGAAAAACATTGAAAAAGTCTTTTCTTTACATACACCCTTAGTTTCTGATACCAGGTGACAGTGGAAGAGTGTTATCTAAACATGACTGATGAGAGAACAGCAGTCATGTTTAGATATGCCTAAACATGACAGGAAGAATTTTTATACCCCAGATTATTAACATGCACCTAGTGTGAAAACTAAGACATACACGTTGAGTCTATTAGACATACAAATGGAACCTGATTATGAAACCCTCACATTCTCTAATTCAAAAATGTCTCAAAAACACACAAAAACATTTCTGCATGACAGTTGAAAAATGAGTAAGTTTCCCCAAAACAGACTTTCTTCTTGTATTTACAATTCAAAATATCCTAATACAATGACTGTATAACATAACAGCTTGTATAAGCAATCCAATCCTATTTATTTTATAACAACAGCTTACATCCCCTGAAACAGGGAAACCTTTACAGAAAGTTTTCAATATTATATTCAACTGATAACACAGCCAGCTTTTAAGATGGGAGAAAACAAGAGAAATAAACGAAGTTCTTAAATTAAACAGTACATAAACATGGAAAGGTATCATGCAAATTAAACCACAAAGTCCAATTTCTACTCAGGAGTACCATGTGACACAATCCATGTAAAGCACAATTTTTCTTCATCTAAAGTCACAATATACAGTATCTTTTTTTAAGTCTAACTTTTAAGGAATTTGACAGAGTTCTATTATTTGGCAAACTATGTATCTGTAGCACTACTCTGTAATCCAAAGGATAAGAAACAATTTCATGCAAGAGAAAAGCGTAACAATCGTTGAAAATGTTACTAGAATTTTAAATGCTTTATTCCCTGTCATCAAACAATGTCCTTGTAGGAATATAAAGTTAAATATTTTTCTATGTATCAATTCAATGCCTTTCCTTTTATTTCCATTGCCTCCAAAAAGCAATTAGTTAATTAAGTTAAAGATATTTTTTCCCCCACACGAAGTAGAGCTGCTAAGGAGCAGGACTGTTCCCTTTAACAACTATGCCACCTTGGACATCATCTTATTCCTTTGAAAACCTTTTGAAACACTGTTTACACACTGAGCTACCTTAAGTAGTATCAGCTCTGATTTGGAAATGCTAACAATTGTGATAAACAGATAAACAATAAGGTATGTTACCCGCTGTGCAACATGAGTGGTGGTCTGTCTCAGCTATCTTCTGAAAGGCTAGAACAACCAGGGAACCATGGCGGCAGCTGTCCTTTAAGTGGGACTTACTTGTTCCTTTAGCCGCCATCTCCCGGGAGCACACAGATTCACACTCTGTGAACAAACATTCGCATTTAAAAACACAGCGGACACAGAAAAGGTCTCTCACTTTTCGACAAGCACTCCCCTGGCGCTGCAGATTGCCTTCGCCACCTTCCCGCTGCCCCGCTCCTCGCGCATGGGCCGCCCGCTTCCGCCGTGCGCCGGCCAGCGGGCGGGAACAAGGGTCTCGCAAGCGGCTCGCGCGCCCCTTGCAGCCCGCGCGGCTGTGGGCCGTCCCGCCGGCCGGGGCGCGGGAAGGGCAGGGCTCGCGCCGCTGCGGCCTCGCACCCCACACCGCCGTGGCTGGGGAAGGGGAGAGAGGCGGGAACTCGGCTCACTGAACTCCACTCCCTGCCTCAGGAGGGGAAATGTTCCCGCTCAGAGGGGCTCACAGTGCATGACTGCATGGGCCATAGGGTCAGCCCGTGGAGAAGCAACAGTCTTTGTTCGTTTTTTTTTTTTTTTTAAATAAATATGGAATGTTATAACCACTTTCAGCTGTTGGCTCGTGTTTCTCATTGGATCTAATACAGCGTTTCCTACACAGACTGCTAAAACCTAAAATGTAGACTAAAATTAATACGCAGTTAAAACCTTCTTTTCAGACGACTGTATGGGTTAAATACATAAACTGACCTTCCTGATACAAAATATGTGGAGCTTGCAAGACCTAGGATACTAGTGAAAAAGCTTTCACATATATATATGCTGCATGTATGCATTTATATTCTTTAAGTATTGGTATAAAAACAGCCAGCTATCCAAATGCTCCATGTAGCAGCTGCAGGTTTTCTAGTCTGTCTGGCAGACATGAATGAAATTTTTAAGAAATTTACATGAATGAGTTGGTATGAAAATTTCCATCAGGCAAGGACAACCAATACCTTGGGAAACAGAATCTGGCTTGAGCAAGCCAAGTCACTTTGTATAAACAATGTGTACCCTGCTAATGACTACACCCTTGCCGAGAAACTGAAAGAGTGATAAAAAAGAAACATCTTGCCCTAGAAAGTTCTGAAAGCTGGATGATTGTCATAGGAACATGAAGTAAGCAAGGATCTGCATGGGAAAGGGAGAACCAAGATAAGCTAAGAGTGACACGAGAGCAGGACAATGCCATAAATCTGCTGGAACTAAGAAACACCAAGACAGGCTGAAGGAGAGCAGACCTGCTGAAGAAGCTCAAGCAGATAAGGAGGGATCCAGAGCATGAAAACATTTATTAAACTAAGGAGATGTATATCCTTGCAGGTGCACAACATTGATAAAGGTTGTGAATGGTCAGCAGAATCACAGTAGTGTCCTCGAAGTGAACCTTGTCATTATAATATGAAAAACCACACCTCTAGTGCTAAAATCGCCCCCTCCTCACATAAAGACCCCTACTCAACGAATATGTATAGTAAATCTAAGTATTGTATCTTTAAACTAACATAAGAAAAGAACTAATCAATTGTAGTAAATGTGTGACCAACAGGCAGAACCGTTATCCTGAATCGTATAAATATGTAATGCAATTGTAACCGTGTGTGCTAGCTTTGTGGTTTTACCACCTAGCACCCATCTCTGAACAGAAATGAAATAAATAAATACCTCTGCTCGGTGTGTAAGACTGGCATACTGCACACTGCGTAAATGAACCCAGATTTGGGGCAACATGTCCCTTTCCCATTTGAAATTTTAACCTATTGCATTTGGAATTTTAGCCTAAAAGATCTCAAAGAACTTGTGATTTAAATAGCTTATGATCTCTTCAGCGCCTCTAACCCTTTTCTTTATTTCCCAAGCCCTCAGGCTCCTGCCAGAGCTCTAGGGTATTATACGTAGCTATACATAATGCACAGGACGCACTGACAGTCTATTAATGTACAGTGAGGAATACCACTCATGCATTTTTACATGATGGGGCTTTAGTTGGGCGAGTACCTCTGGAAATGCACCCGTAAATATCTGTGGTGATGATGTATGGATGGCCCATACACTTGTTTCACATTACATGGTAGCTAGGTAGCCACTGATTGCATTGTCCCTGTGTCTGAATTCCTCTCCCAGCAGCTCATTCATCTCACTCATGCTCTGCTCAACATGGAGCACAGGTAATTACAGCACAACTGGAATCATAATGAAGACTGTAATGCTATTTATAGACTCTTTATGACATTATCACATCCAATTTCCTTCCAATATTTCATGGTCATCAAGCACGTAATGAAACTAAAAAAAGAACGGGCCAGATCCCTACAAGGATTCAGAAAGGATTTAAGGGCTACAAAGGTTCTTCTGATCAAAAGGGGAAATCATTAACTGCCTCTTCCCCCTCCCCTTGAATCCTAATGAGCAGCCTCATGACTTCAGGATGCCTGCATTCACATGTCTTTCTTTAAAGGCTTTGCACATGCATTAAAAGCTCCCCGGACAGTCCTGCTCCCACCTATGCTCAGAAATTTTGACATCTTGAGAGCTGAGCCATCCTCCATTGATTTTATGGATGACTTCTAGAGGTCTGAGGGTTTATGCATTAGCAGTCCCTGGAGCAAGGAACTGACACTTCCATTCTTTTTCTCTAAAGAATTCTGAGAGGAATCCTGCATGGTCTCAGGCTTTTACCCTAGCCAAACACAAATTAAATAAACAGATACTGTCTTTGGCTCCAGCAAAACATGCAGAGACTTTTTCTTATTCCAAACCAGTTTCCATCTTAATGGTTCAGGCTTCCCCCAGCAGGTGGCTTGATATACTGTCCCACAAAGAAAGGAAATGCAAGTCACTTTTCTGCTTTGCTAAACGATTTACTGCTTACAAAGCTATACAAAAGGGAGTTCAATAATCACTAATTCTTCATCGTTTGTATTGTTCTACTCTTTAAAAAGTGTGGGGAAGGGCATTTTGCTTGATGTGCTCAAAGATTCACAGCCACATCTATTTTTGCGGGCTGAACTACCGCACTTATTAGTGAGGGCTAAAACCATTCCTGAGCCTCAGCTCCTTCCATTTTAGCTGGGCCCAGGCAGCTCCATATTGAGCCCGCTCACTCTATGCAGCTTTCTGCACAGTTCCTGAGGCATTCTAGATTGCACCCCTCTTCACACAGAACTGAAACACATGGTATAGATGAAGTGCTGGCGCTCAGGAACAGTTTCCTCTGAAGCTGAATAGGAGCTTTCCCTGTGTAAGAAATTCTTAACCAGGCCATTTGTGAATTAAAATGGCCAACAGTACACCTTTTAAATTCCCACTTACTATAATTGCTTGTTGCTACTAGCCCAGTTGAAAACAATATGGTACCAACTAATTTAATTTGTATTGAAGTAAAAATTGCCTTTCATTCATCCGTAATAAAAACACAGGTGGTGGAAAAAACAGTCCTCTGGATGGACCATATTTCTTTCCATCAAAATGTTCTGCATCTGAATTCTGACCAGCAGCTACATGATCACGTAATGAAAGCCACTGCATGCTCATTTAGCTTTGTTTAATAGTCACGTCATTACTGCTGCCTTTGTAAGAGACACAAAATTTGCCTAATGCACAAAGAAAATGGTGTCTTAATGTGAATCTACAGGCCAAAACTGCCACAGAACCACAGTCCTAAGTAGGTGACATTGCCTCCAGAGGTCCTTCAGGGACAGTATGCAAAAGGGAGGTACAGAGCAGGAAAGGAAAGTTCCTTTCCAAGTAAAGAAGGTCCCTGAAGTTCTCATGAGCATAATGGTCCTGACAAATATCTTCATGAACAACCAACACTTTCGCTGATGTCATAAAGGCCTTTGCCAAACTTAAGAACGAAAAGCTGTGGATGTGGCTCTATTGTCTAAGGATTTATCTTCAAAGAGCTGAAATGCTGATGATAATCTCAGCAGAACATAAAAATAGCAATCACTGAGGTTGCTGCAGCCAGCGGAAACGTAATTAGCAGTCTCCAAACACCACATATTTCAGCTACATAGTTGTTTCTCTATCACATTACTTAGTATGGAAAATGTTCTAGTTCTTAGAAAGGAAAAATTAACTAGCAGATCATTTCTGGTGTTTTTAAGTAACCCATACAAGAAGCCCCATGTTAATTGGTTTGACGTATGAGCATCGATAAATAGTAGTATTTCTGTTTCAAGTAATTAGATATTCTAGTTTTCTTAGCTCAACACCAGCAGCACTTTGTCTTTAAAACTGAAATAACATTCTTGGAGTTATATAAAGCACACATTTTTAAACCACAAATAGTTCCTAGGAAGACAGTAAGGTATGGAAATGAATTGCTATCATCAGGCTAATAAGTCACATTCACATTTATTTCACAGCCCTTTAATTATTTTCCCTAAGGGAAAAATCTACTCTGATATAGAGTTGTGAACATGTGTTTTTAATAAACTTAAATCTCTCAGAACTGTTGGGATGAAGCTTCATGTTTTAAGGCATTGAGGCATTGTCGGAGAGAAGGTGGTGAGGAGAAGGTTTGCCTGAGAGCAGCCTATGAATCTGAACTGCACTGTGACTCTGTCCGGCAAAGAAAAGTACACTTTAATTCACTTTTGGAATACTTAAACTTACTCCAACTGTATGAGAAGAGGACACATTCCTTTTCCATTCCACTACTGAGCAGTCCTAAACCTCTGTGGCGTATCTGCCAAAAGATGTTAGGCACTCGCATCTATAGACAGTATTTGAACAGGAAATGGAAGCCTGTGTTCCTTAAGGCACTTTCACAAGTCTCAATTGTAAAAAGTCATGTCTTTAATCATCCTCAGCTTGTTCCTATCTTTCCTCAGTTTTCAAATCTCTGTGATCAAGGACTATGATTTCAGCAGATGACAGATGTTTATAGGATAGGTACCACAAAGATTATATCTAACCAGAGTGGAAGTCCACCAGTCACCCTAACTCCTTCTTAACAAATTGATTATCATTTGAAGTGGAGAACAGCAGAAAAGAAAACCCATTCTGTAATATTACTTTTTCTTTCCTTGTAGTCAGACAGGTTATGAAAGCCAGTTATGAAACAGTGCCAGGAACTGAGATTTTCAATGGCATTTATCAAGAGTTAAGTGAGCAAAAAGTAGATTTTTATTTTGAAAAGAAAAAGCCCACATTTCATTATAAATTTTTCCATTTATCTCTATTCCTGTCCTTTACTGAGCCCCTCAAATTAATCTGTAAACTTGTAGTATTATTCGGGAGTCAGCTCCGTAAAAATCTCCTTGGAACTGCACAGAAATTCCCAATCACCTGTTGTGTAAATCTTTGCCTATATTTCTGTACGTGAAAATAAAAATATTACATATAATTTAATTTTACTTCTTCAACGCCTTCATAATTTCCAGTCATAAAAAACCAGAGGTTATTTATTCTATCCCCTTGCCAGCTGCCTAAATTTATATAAGTCATTCTGATACATCTGTGTCTAATGTATTTTTAACTATCTCCAAAACTAGAGACTGTACAGGTTTTCCAGGCAAACTATTTTCATGCTTTCTGCTACAAATCGTTTATAATAAGTAACTTGAAATGTTTGTATTTTTTTCCGACATTCAAGCTCATTGCTTCTTATCCAGTTAATCATGGACAAAGAAAATAGATTAAATTATATGAAATTATGTCACAAGTTATTTAGCCCAGACCTTCTCCAGTGCATTTTTCTCTTTGTTGTTACTTTTTGTCCTGTAATTGTCAATGCTAAACACTTTTTTTTACATTGCAGATTTTAACATGATAATGTACAGCTTCACATTTGAAAATTCTGCCTAAGCACTGAGAATAAAGTATCTTTTTGCACCGTATAAGAATATATGTATTTAAGTAAAATAACATTAGACTAAAACCAAAAATGCTATTAGTAAATTGAACTCTGTATCTAAGAACTGAAAGCATATCTAAAGAAGCCTGTAAGAAATTCTTTCAAAATAACTGTGCTATAATGTAATGATGTCCCTTCAAGTAAAGGAAACACTAGTAATTATAATATACCCATAAAGCTTAATTTTTCTGAAAATGCTCATAACTCAGGGTTTTTTTTTCTAGGAAGACTTATTTTGGTGTTATTTTAACTACACCCTGGGTTTTTTAACCTGGATTAATGACATAACCACAGTGACTGACACACTAGTTACATTTGGATGTGGCCAGATGGGAGCCAGGATAATGCGTCACCACTAGTGAGCTTGCTTCCTAACAAACTGTGCGCAGCAGCATGTGTCCTAGCTTTGGAACGGTGCTGTGGCTCTTTCCCATCATGTGCCTTGATACATCACAGGTACCTCCCAGCATGTGACAGACCGTGGCTGTGTCGCGCACTGGAAATGAAGATGTACCTGAGGACTGCAGCAGTGTAGTACGCTTAATGTGGGCAGGGACTATCGACAGAACTGCACGCCATAAGAAATTCCATAACATCACAGAAACAAGTTTTACATTAATGCTATTGTATAATTAGTGTGAATTTTAGCATAACAAATACTAAACACATCAAATGACGTATATTATTAAAGGTGACAAATATGAAATTAAGAGTATTCTAGCAAACTGAATTCCAGCTCATACAAAAGCATTGTAAGCAAGGGCAGGTAACAACATCCTTTAATGCTAAAATCCTTCAATTTTTATATTATTTAGAATTCATTTATAACTACTCAACATTTCTCAAAAATGTCAGAGTTTTGCATAAGGCCTTCCTAAGTCATAAATCTGTCCCAGACTAACTATTTAAAAACTCAGACAAAATTACTCAGGATTTATAACACAGCTGAGGAAAAGAATGGTTGCCTACACCCCCCACAGCTCAAAGATAAAAAAAAATGCTGACTTCATATGAAATGCTTTCTTATTCTTACCTTGTTGAATAAAGACTTGAAACACACTCATCCTTTCTATCACAGCCATCTTTTTCCATTTCCTTGAATAGGACAGTGTCAACATATCTCTGTTAGGACAGAGCAAAGTGCAAATATACAGAGTGGACAAGAAGCTCAGAAGACTATCTGAAGGCTACAGTTTAAAAGGCAGAAAGAGTAGAAGTGTCATTAAAAATCCTTAGTGAGCTGGCTTGCATACACCTCATGAGGAAAAAGGGACTAGTATGAGGAGTCTTCCAAAAAGGATTCACTGTGAGGAAGGATAGAAAGATGGTGCGGAAGGAATCTACAACTTGAAGGACACAGGCAGCGCATTCTCTATTCATTGTGCAAAGTCCCTTCACAACTTGTAATTTACCCAATTACAACCCTCTGTACCAGCAATCATCCGTGAAACAAACCTTAGAGTAAAGCGTCTCCATTCCTCCTGGAATTGCAGCAGGCAGAGTAATTCCCAAGAACAACATCTCAGCAATGCAGATAGCATAGGCCCATAAGGGAGAGAGAGTCAAAGGTTCTCACTGTGTGCAGAACACGATAGTATAGTCAATCTAATATTTCACACTTATTGGGGATTACACATAATAAAATCTCTGCAATATGTTCTGTTATAAAACATGGCTAACAGCCATTCATCTTGCAGTAGCATTTTGAAAAAGTTACAACAAAAGAAGAATTTGGAAAATGTAGTTCCAGGTACCATAGGAGCCCATGAGGAAATTAATAATTTGTCTTCAAAGCCAAGTTTGAGCAGGGCACTGGAGACAGCAGCACAGCATCCGCTGGGGGAGGAGGAAAGTGCATTGATCTCCCTGAACAATGAATGAGGCACATGCCCTGTGCAAAAATAACGTATGATAATGAGGTTGAGAGTAGCATCAGACTGCAAATGGAGAAGGGGCTAAATTAAGTGTCATCGTAATTATGGAAGTTTCCAGCTTTTGAGTATTTAATTTGCAGTCCGATTAACATTGGTTTTCTGTATTTGTGTGTAAAGTAGTAAGAAAACACTAAGCGAGTGTTTTGTTCAGCCATATTTGCCAGTCTTCCTAATCAGTTATGAATAACTGCAGAATGGAGTTTCTGTTTGTATTGTAAAAAAATTGGGTAAGTCACAGCAAAGCTATTTCAATGTCTTATGCGACTTAAATGACGTCTCACAAACAAGGCATAAGATGCATATTATACAGTGTACTTCAACCTCAGTTTTGGTTGTGCAAATTATCTAGCAAGTATTTGTTAATAGCTGATACTTTGTAGCATTCAGAATCTGTTTACAAACAATTGACTTAGAGGGAACAGGACTAGCTTTGGAGATTCACTTGCCAAGCCTGTTTTGGGAAGATCTATCCAGTACAGGCATAGCTGTAACAGTCATTTAAGAAGTCCCCCAAACAGAGACACTTGACAGAAGCAGTGTACGAAGCACGAAGATAACTGGGAGGAAAAAAAGTGCAAGTCAGCAAAGCCTGCTGTGTTCCAAGACCTTTTTTATGGCTATCAGTTCTAATATCAGTGATCAAATGGCTGCAGCAGAAGGTTAATTTGACCAATGTTTACTTCAATAGGATATTGTTTTAGCCATGCTTCACACCAAACCATTTTACATTCGTTTCTGTGAAGATTCTAATAAACTGACTGTGATGTCTTCATGGTACAAGTTTTTCTCCTTTGATTCCCAGAATATTAATTTGCAGCTGTATAAAGTATTACTGAAATCAAGTTTGGAACTGCTAGACAGCATGAATAACTTTTGAATTATTTGCTTGGGCTTTACAGATCAGCTGTTATTCACTGCAATCCATTGTCCAGTCAATGTGATCCATGTCCACTGTACAGAAGGGTAAAGTATGACATGTTCTTATTGCAATACACTTTATTGCTCCTATATTTGAATTTTACGGGAGGCTCAGCAGTAAGAGTTGGAAGCAAAGTATTCTGCAGTCACAACACATTCCTCTAAATACTAGTGATCCTTTAAACCATACATGTCCAATTTTCCAAAGCAAAGTAATCACTTAATCCCCTCCTCTGTATTAGTTTAGCACATGCTGTCTGATACCATCCTGTTGTTTGCAAAAATGAATATGAATGAACGCTCGCTGTATCCATTACAACTTCTGGGTTGTCAAGATGTATACACAAGCAGCACCAGTGAGAAATTCTATTATTCCACAAAGTTGAAACTGAAATAAATCTTCAACGTAAGGAAGTTTCATCATAATAAGCAACATAAAGAAGCAAGCATAATTCAGCCTACTAGTTGTATTATAGGAATAAAGTCTTGGAATTAGATTATAATCCACAAAAGATTTGTTCTAGCCTAATTCACAGGAGAACGCTATACAATGTATTTATGCTCTATTCTAAGCGATTCAGATCAAGCCAGTAAGTCTCTGTTCCGTTTTGGTTTAAGCATCACCAAAAATAAAGGCTTTGAAATCAGAACTTGGAGGATATTAGTTTATCAAAACTAGTAAGATTTTTAAGACTAGTCTTTGTCTGTGCAGTCAATAGCTTTTCCTTTTTTTTTTTTTTCCAGAAATGAAAAGCCTAAATCTAAACCATGCCAATAAATACTTGTCCAACAGTTGCACCTACATAGGTGCCCATTAATTTGCAGAATAGGTAGTGTCTATGCTTAAAGAACTGCAATATTCCAATCGTCTGCCAAAACACGTTATCTGATGACTGTAAGCCAGAAACGACTGAGAAACTGATACCCAGGTACTTTAGAACATACAGAAGTATTTGAAACACACAGGAAAGAAAATAGAACCAAATACAATTCAAGTCCTGCAAGTTTGAGAAAAAATCCAAAGAATGTTGAAGTTCCCACTAAGAAAATTAGAAAGTACATAATCAAGAAAACGATGGAAATCAGCTCTGTGGAAAAGGAGGAAAAAGGGAAAGGTGTTTTACAGGGAAAGAGAGAAGTAGTTAAAAAATATGACAAGGAACTGTGGCAAACATCTGATGCTGAAAATAGATTAGCTATCTTTGTGATTTTTTTTCAGACTTCGTTATATTACTTGCTTCTTCCCATCTGCAAAAGCAGTGTCATTTCGTTATAGGGCTGGCGCAACCTAGCCTTTGGCATTTGTCACTGGTTTTCAGGGGATTCATGGGTTTCTATTCTTACATGCTTAGTAAATGCAGTAAATGGGTGTTTAGAAAAGCTTTGAGTAGTATTTTAGAGCAATAGACATAGTTAGTTAAGTTTAGCGATTTTATGTCAATTTTATATTTGATGCACTGTCACTTTTCTCTTATAAGTTCCTATTAATATTATGATGCTTTATTGCCATCATGTCTGTGAGCTCTGGGTGTCTCAGGTCCTTGTTACATTAAGCAGCAGAATCACAGAGTGGGAAGGCAGCCTTTACTACATGCATTGCAGAAAATCAGATGTTATAGCGTATAACATATAATACTGTATACTGACTTCAGCTGCTTTTAAAAAAACCAAAACCCAACAACCACCCAAACCCAAAAATAACTGGAGTTCAAAAATCAGAAAAAAAGTAAAAAATTAAACAGCAGATGAAATCATTTCACTAAAAAAGAATTCACATGTAGGGAGTTTGTCAGCTATTATAAGATTTTAAAAGACACAATTTTCTCTGCTCAAGAGCAGATGACATGAAAAGCAATGAATATTTATATCTGACAGCAAAGGTATTTCTAATCTTATTAGCAATGGAAATACTCTTGGTGATCATAATTTATTTACAAGTATTTATACAATTTATTATTACACTGTGGAAATAGCAAAGATGTATACATGCAAATATAATTATTTTTTTTTTTTTTTTACAAAACAGGTGGGGAAAAAAAAATCAGAAAGCCTGTTTTGTTTTTTCTTCTCACAGCTACAAATGTAAGAATTTAACTGTAGTGCATATACAGGAAAAAACTAAGCAAAAGTAAAACCACAGTTCAATGTGGGGATGTGACACAAAAAAGGGAATGTTATTATTCATCTTCCATTTCACAAATCCAATGGGAAAAAAAAAATTCTTACTGATTTTCCTCAACTTTAAGCCTTGTTAGGTTTTTTTTTTTTTTTTTACAATCTTCTGTCACTTATGTTCAAGAACTCCCAATGCTACAATATCCACTGTTCACTTCAATGAAGTAAATGGGACTGAGAAGCCACCACAGAACAAGATCTTACCCGGCGTTCATGAAAGAGGCCTTTATTCAGACGTAGCCAGTTTAACATCACGATTCACATTTCTTGTCCTTTGATCAGTCATTAAAGATCATTGGGAAATCAAAACCAGGTTGTAAATACAGAGCAATCAAGAGAAAATGAGAACTTCCTAACTTCATTGCAGGTCAGTCAACCGTATACACCAGCCAAGTGACTGCAGATTGCTCAGTGCCCCAGAGCTCTCTTGAAATAGTTATTGCCACTTACTTTTGTTATTAAAATATCAGCATCAGACTTCAAGCATCTTAAATATATTTCACTCAGCTAAGAGCTTGGTGATTTGGATAATGTTTTAAAGACCATTAAAGGTTCCTAGTTTTTCTCTTCAATGCCTCAGTTTTATAGATACAGAGTGGCCTGAGAATATTTAAGCACTTAGCAGTATCTTAGGGCTTTCAAGAAAGAAATACTAATTAAAATACAGCTAACAAAACTATCTTAGGTTTGGCTCTTAAGCAGGTCCTTTTCTCAGTGTCATAAATCTGGCCTAAAAGCATGTTGAACACACAAAGCTTTGACTGCTCAGAATTTAATCAGAGAATGGACTTCTTAAGGAGAGATTGCTAAGTGCATCTGACATTTTAATTTCCAATTCTTCTCCCTGCATTACCTTTAAACTGGTTTTGTATTTGTAAAGCTCTAGCTCCTTTTTGAATAATACGGACAAATCTCCTGTAAAATTTCAAGACAACTAACTGGTCAAGCATCCAAAAAATGTTAACAGGTTTTTTTTTCATTTTGAAATTTTCAGTCTATAATGGACTTATTTACCATGTTTATAGAAGAAAAGCTTTGATTCAGAATTGTGCTTTAACTGGGGAAAATGGGAGGGAACTTCACCATAATATGTAAATATAGAGGGACCCAAATCAAGCATGCACACAAATTTCAGTGAAACCCTAGTTTTAGTTCACCACATGCTGTGAAAGGTTGCTGAATGTTCCTTCAGTGGTAATGGGCAGAACAGCTGTCAAAAGGCACGGGAAGTAATGAGAGAAGGGATTATTTTTCTCAAATACGGAGCGCCACTTTTCATGTATACCAGGATGTGCACAAATGATGGATGGACTGTGAAAAACATTCCTACTGTTTATTTTCTTTCCTTCTCCACAATGTCATTAAAAATACAGTTTCCCCTCTTTTTGTATGTATAGTTATGAGACATCAATTAAATAGTTCACTAGCATATAAAGCTGAAGATTGTTGGAAAAAAAAATAAAGCACTACTTATAATCTGGACCTGTACAGCATATCTGTGTACGTGATATTCACACAGAGGGGTCAAATCAGTATAATTAAGAATAGAATGAACCATCCTGTATTCACCATTTAACTGAAACTTCAGTAAAAAATACCCCATTACACCCAGTCTGCAATAAAGTACCTCTTCAACTGAAATAGCAATGTGACACCATCCATTCTGAAGACTGCTTTGCTGTCACGGAATACATGCAGTCAGGGTAGAAGAACAAAGCTTTTCCATTATACTCTGTATGGAAACATTTGAGCCATGAAATCAAAACAAAAATTTATAACTGAATTATAACGCACCTGGCATTTCTTTCATGGAACAGCGCTCACTAAAAGGAATGAAGAAAGGAGTAGAACCTAAAACTGGATGCATGCGTATAGGAGAAAACTTCTCCAATGCATTCATTTTTGAAATACACATATTTTCATTTGGATTAAATATCTAGATATGAAAAGTAATAGAATTCTTCGTGTGTCTAAATGCACCTTCCTGCTCAGTTAATGACAGGAAACAGCACAACAGTCCTTTTGCCCCTCACCCATGGAAAACATTGTCTTAGATGCAAATGCTTTTCCAGAAAACCTAATTACCACAGAATACTGCATTTTGCAAATTATCACACATTATCTATTTCATTTTATTCATATTTTTGTATGTTATTAATACTAATTGTGCTGGTTTCAGCTGGGATGGAGGTAATTTTCTTTGCTGTAGCTGCTGTGTTTTGGATTTAGTATGGGATTCAGTATGCGAAGAATGTTGATAATACACTGATGTTGTTAGCTGTTGCTAAAGAGACTGAGGACTTCTTCCAGCTTCCCAGGTTTAGCTAATGTGCGGGTGCAAGAAGCTGGGAGGGGTACAGCCAGTACAGCTGACCCCAACTGGCCACAGAGAGTATTCCATAAGATAGATGTCATGCTAAGTGCAAGTTGGGGTTGGCTGGGGGGCAACTCTCTCTCTCTCAGTTCTGTGATTGCTGCTTGGAAGAGGCCTGTATTGATTGTCAGGCGGTGAGAAATTGTGCATAATTTGTTTTGTGTATTCTATTATCATTATAGTTGTTTTATTATTATTATAACTATTTATATATATTAAATATTATTATTACCTTTTTCTTTGCTGTCCTAGTAAACTGTCTCTGTCTCAATCCACGAGTTTTCCTTTCTTTCTGATTCTTTCCTCCATCCCACCTGGAAGGGAGAGAGTGAGCTGCATGGTACTTAGTTGCTGGCTGGAGTTAAACCATAACACTAATTTTAATTAAAAAAAAAAAAAAAAAGTGCTTCTTCGCTTACAGTAATACTTTATTCTGAAACAGTTTCATTTCAACAGAAGAAACTGAAAACCAAGTGTCCTGGTTTTGGCAGGGATAGAGTTAATTTTCTTCTCAGTAGCTGGTGTGTTTTGGATTTCGTGTGTGAAGAATGTTGATAAACACCATAGTGATATGAGTTGTTGTGAATGAGACCAAGGACACTGTCCTGCTTTCCAGGTCTCGCTAATTTGCAGATGCAGGAAGCTGGTAGAAAGACAGACAGAATAACTGACCCAAACTGGCCAAAGAGAGTATTCCATGCCAGAAACGTCATGCTCAGTATATAAGTGGGGGCTGGCCAGGGCAGGTATCTGCCTTCCTGGCATCCATCTTTCTCCCTCCTTTGCTGGCATCGTTCCCTCTCCCTTGCTGGCTCCCTTTTGCTCCTTTGCTTGCCGCTCGGTTTTGTTTCTGTGATCGCTGCTTGGGACAGGCTGTATTGGTCATTGGGACGCTGGGTGGTGAGAAAACATATATTGTTCACTTTGTATATTTTAATATCCTTATATTCTGTTATTATTGTAGTTTTCCCTTGTTATTTCAGTAAATTGTCTTCATCTCAACCCA
>JAAGAY010147612.1:53116-107902 GCA_011801015.1 Ardeotis arabs
AATCAATGAATGACTTGCTATGTCTATATAATCTGAGCTATCTAGGCAATAAAGTGACATCTGCTTGATCACATTGGTCGTGTGCGGTGTCCATGACTTCCGCGTCGACACAAGTGTCCTGGTTTTGGCAGGGATAGAGTTAATTTTCTTCTCAGTAGCTGGTGTGTTTTGGATTTCGTGTGTGAAGAATGTTGATAAAACACCCTGATGATACAAGTTGTTGTGAATGAGACCAAGGACACTGTCCTGCTTTCCAAGTCTCACTACTGTGCAGATGCAGGAAGCTGGGAGAAAGACAGACAGAATAACTGACCCAAACTGGCCAAAGAGAGTATTCCATGCCAGAAACGTCATGCTCAGTATATAAGTGGGGGCTGCCCAGGGCAGGTATCTGCCTTCCTGGCATCCATCTTTCTCCCTCCTTTGCTGGCATCGTTCCCTCTCCCTTGCTGGCTCCCTTTTGCTCCTTTGCTTGCCGCTCGGTTTTGTTTCTGTGATCGCTGCTCAGGACGGGCTGTATCGGTCATTGGGACGTTGGGTGGTGAGAAAACATATATTGTTCACTTTGTATATTTTAATATCCTTATATTCTGTTATTATTGTAGTTTTCCCTTGTTATTTCAGTAAATTGTCTTCATCTCAACCCACGAGTTCTCCTTCTTTTCCAGTTCTCTCCCCTATCCCACTGGGGAGGGGGAGCAAGAAACTGTGTGGTAATTCGGGCTAAACCATCACACCAAGATTGAAAACAAGTTTTCTTACTTAAAACACTATCTAGCTAATCGTAGAAGAAAAAAATTAGTTGCTTTACCTGTCACTATAAAACCATTAAAAAAATATACACTCCCCCCTCTCAAGCAGGTAGCTAACAAGCTTAAGAGAAACACATTTTATTAGGAATAATTCTATTTCAAAATGAAAATGCTTTGCTGTTTCCACTTATCATTTCTCTCTTGTAACTTTAGCTAGTACACCTCCTCATTACCACATCTTTCACTTGTAGTACCGAACTGTAATAATTTCTCCTAATAATTCTTGACTGTAATTATATTTTATCACAAGACAATGTTAACATAAGGAATGCAACATCCTTTAATAACCATTTCCAATAATTACAACTGTAGGCTTTAAGAATACTAAAACATGCACTTTATTCTCACTGAAATGAATGGGATTTAAACCTAAACAAGGACTGATTTAAAGCATGCACAGAAACATTCCTGAACGGCAGCACACTGCAGTTCAAACCGCATGCTGAGTCTAACCAGTACCAGGTTAAATAGCACAGGAACACAGCTCAACGTCAGCCCGGCAGCTCAGTGACAGTATTCACATATTCATTCAGCTCTGCTCATGCCAGGAGCGCACCTGTGCTCAGTGCATACCTTCAGCCCAAAAGGGGCCCCTTACCCCTTCTCTGAAGCTGACTCCTGCAGGGAAGCATGCATCCCGTGTTTTGCACAGATTTATTTAACGTGTTTCATATTTTTTTCTTAAAAGCATAATTTATTTTCTGTTAGAAGACACTACTCTTTCTCCAGATAATATGGATTTTTAATACTTCATGTAGATTCCTGCAATTCCTATAAACAGCACCAATTATTGATTTAATCCACCATGTGAATATCTTCCAGAAAATGTAAGTAGCAAGCAATAATCAAACCTATACTAAAAATAGGCCAGGATGTTGACATTCATAGTAAATCATACTAAGGATACTTGAGAGAAACAGTTAAAGATTTAACAAAACAGTAGTTGTTTCTTATTCTTTTTGTAGAAAAAGAGTCAAAATATGAGATAAAAAGATAGACTCCTGAAGGACTTGATATTTTTCCGAACGGCTCACTTTTTTCAATACCATGTCACATATTAAAAACCGGGCACAGAGCACAAGCTTACCTAGCACTCCCATCAAAAAGTACAGCTCTTCAAAAAAGAAATAGTTTCTGAACCTTCCACTCAAGCAACAAGAGAAAAACAAGATGGAAGGATAAGGCTACTCCATCTGTTCCTGTAACATATTTTTCTCTCCTTTAACAGACAAGAGTCAAGGTTGAACCTTTTTACAGGAAATCTGTACTTAGCAGAAATTGCCATCACCCCAAGCATGTTCACCATGAAATGTGAACTGTTGTGGCCATAAATATGACCTACCCTTATAGAAAAAGATTTTCACTTAAAAGTAACAAAGAAAATGTAAATGATCTCATAGCATAGACGATCCTACTCTGAATGTTCCTGAGGTCCCTTTGAGTCCTGTGGTAAGAACAGGGTGAAAGCACACTGGAGACCCAGCGTGAATCTCCACACAGCCATTTTCTCTGTTGCCTCAATTCCTTTGCAGGACACGTACACGGATGCTTGTTAAAATGTCAAAGGGGGTTAATTGTTTTTGTGAAGTGCCAAAATTCAGGAGAAATTCCTGTAAGAGGTTGGATATACAAAGAACTTCAATTCTTCTGCTTCTAAACTGATACAAGTATGATTCAATTTACAGTTTGGGGGCTCGTTACCTACCCGCAAAAAACATGTCCATGAACATATTACTATTCATTAAAGGTATAGAGGTGTTAAATGGAGGGAAAAAAATACCTTTGGATCATATGGAAATGAATATGCATACTGGCATATGTAGGGAACGTACATACTTTGTTGAATATGGACAGAGCTTTGTTTTGTTTTAAACTCTTGTAAGGACTATCCAGTTAATAGATAATCCTTCTGTAATATGTGAAAGCCACATTAAATAAACCATGTGAAATTACTGAAGTGCTTTACTTTCATATCTTGTCACCTCATGGCTGCAAAATCCATTTTAAAAAGCTGCTGATTACACTCAGAAACATTACCTCCTGCACATCAGGAAACATCACTATATCCCAATGACATCTTCCCACACCAATTTGCTAATTACAGGAAAAACCGCAAGACTGAAATTCTTCTCTAGTATCTGCAAAAATCCCCAACTGTAATCAACATGAGAATGAGCCAGTAAAAGCCATCTGATAACCTTTAATACATCTCTTAGGCCACTGATAGGCTTTCACGCTAATAACCACTTAAACATTTTGAAACTGCTGCTGGAAACTCCTACCACTTTTTCAATCAGTTACCACTAAGCAGTGATTGCTGTAGCCCTACATAGCCAATTATCCTCTATTTGCAGCTCTTTAAGATGAATTTTTTTTAAAAACACAATTTGTTAGACTGATTGTATGATAGTGAACTTATTAATATTGCCAAAATGAACATTCGTCCACATTAATTCTATCACAGAAAACAAATAAGTGAGCAAAACCCAACACTCTTCCAAGCAGATACAGTCATTAACTCTAATTCATTACTTTAATTGCAATAATTTCCTTCAGTGATTAGTAATACAACCATCCCTATCTTACTATAAGTGAGTAAGGCAGCACGTCATGCCTAGAAGCTAACTGTTAGCCAAATGCAATAGTTACTACAGGAAATGTAAACCAGCACAAACAGCTAGTAATGGCATGAATGAGATACCACAACTTTTCCTGACGGATGAAAGGCAGATTCTCCTGACTTTATTCAAATTAAATGATGTCCTGACTATTAGAAATCAGTAAAAGTTTGCACTCATTGAGCCCAGCCAGCAAGCTTGGTTCTAGCAAAAGGACGTGAAAGCAGCAGGCTTCATCTCTGCCTTCACCATGCTTTTTTCTTCTCATGATCTCTTCTACCAGACCATGAACCACTGCAAGATATATTGACTCTGGATTTATCCTGAATTTCTTTAAGTTCTGGATTCATCACCCTCACATACAGAACATGAACGAGTTGAAGAAAAGCACACAATCCATGCCAGAACGTGAATGTGCACACAAGGACAAAATAGAAAAAGAGACAAGCTAATGAAGGAGAAATGAACTGAGGAGTAAGCTCGTTACAGTGGAGTACAAGGAGATGAAGGGAAAGAGGAGATAAGATGAGGCAGCCAGAATGGATAAAAGCAATCACCTCTGAAGTCATTGAGAGACAGCCAGAAGAGTAATTATGGCAAGACTCAGAAAGCTAAGAAAAAGGGGAATGGAGAAGCTGCAAAGGGAAGGTACCAGAAGGGACTCATAAGCACCAGAACCACGGGGTCAGGTTGTCTTGGCAGAAAGCATCTATCACCAGAAAAGACAAATTTTTGAGGAGATGAAATAGAAAATATGGACACTGAGAAAAAGCTGAAAAAATAAACATGGATCCCCAAAACAAGAGAGATTAATGTGATTGTTATTTACGGGGAAAAATTAATTGACTCCCCAGAGAACTGATCCAGGACAGCTGTACAAACTTTGCTATGTAAGAATATACTGGAAATATATTTGAATAAAAAGTTCTGATAATATAAAGAACTGAATCAAAGAAACGTGGTCTTGTGGTACAAGGAAAAGCAAGCACAAAGCTAAGCTGTCTGTGAAAGTATCCTTTCAAGGATACATAACCTTCTAATGTTACAGTAGGTAATGACAGCAATGGTCTACCATGAATGCTAAAATCCTTCAGCTGCAAATGAAAGTGGAAACTGCGATTGCCAGAACAAGAATGTAGGATGAGATCTGCAAAACCCGAAGGCGGTTTTTCTAACAGCAATTTTCTAGAGTTTTTTCCCCAACAGTTTTGGAGTAAGTATTTATTTCCAGTTTGGTTTTAATTTAGCTAGAGTGAAAAAAAAGCTTTTAAGATGTTACAAGGTAGAGTAGCAGGGGGTGGAAACAGAGAAAGAGAATAAGCCAGAAAAAATAGTATCATTTTTGCACTGAAGAATCCTAGAGAGACAACACTAAAAATTTCTTTGGTTTTGTGGTATATGCCATATAAGTGAGGTTGACTGAAAAAAATGATCATGTGCTGACCATCACAAAAGATCCCTCTAGAACTAACATGGCATCAATATATTTAAAATGACTGTAAGAAAATTACATACCCATAACAGACTTCAACTCTCAAGGTATTGACACTGACAGGATACCCCTGCTGAACAAAAGATTCTGAAGATCACATTGATTTTCGCTAGGCATGGTACAGCTGACATTGCATCTGCGAAGCCTACAGAGTGGGGCACAGGCTGCCTGCAGTAAAGTCTGGGTTTAGAGGTAGTAGCACATAGTTCTCTTTATTTCTGATCTACCACTTGTAATTAAAAAAGGATTGAAAGTTCTTAATGACAAAAGAACGGCGATTCTGATCCCTGATACTTTAACTTGCAAACTGCAGAATAATAAAAGTAAAAATGCTGTATACTTTTTAAATATTATGTGCAAACAAACCTCAGAGTCTGTATTGATGTAATCTGTGACTGAAGAAATTAAGGATTTACAGCAGCATATATGGATGGAGAATGGTAAAGGAGAATGCAACAGGATTCAGTTTTAAAAGATGCCACGAGTCTGTGAACATGATCCATGGTTCCAAACAGTAACTTCATCCAGAGCTCTCCCTAGGGGCTGCGGAATTACAAACATTTAAACCATATTTTTTATGCATCCAGAGGGAGGTGGATAAGGGATGAGTCTGTCATTTTGCCTGAAATGAAAACAGACTGAGCAAGTGGACTTTCACCATACAACTGCAGGGCTGGCACCTTAAGGAGGATTTACAAATTAGAACATCTCTACAATGCACTTCTGAAGCTGACCAAGTATTGCTGGAAAGCTGCTCAACAGATCAGCTACATATATTTGGAACTGCTTGTTATAACAATTTGTGAAGAATTTTTACTATTAAAAATTGACTGGAATGGAACTGTGGTAAATGCATTAATTTCTGTTGCTACCTAAGTATTGCAACTTGACACAGTAAGACTTTGTGATGGTAAACAAGGTGCCACTTTGACATTATCCTTACTACAAACTAAAATTTTATTTTAAACAGCAGAAGCTTATTAGGTTGACCTCATGGGCCCATGAAAACACACACACACCCCCAACTCACAGATAGCTACACAGATCTTCCGCTGAATTCTGGTTCTGGAACAAGCTGAGCCTTTGTGAGGTAAAACTGTGCAAGCACAGCAGTAACTGCTACAAGTGGTGTAAGCACTGTGTACTGAGATATGAACTGCATCACTTAATTCTATTTAACACAACTGAATTTTTAAGGATCCTCATAATAAATTTATCTCATCTAACTTCTCCTATGTATTGCTGGCTTCCAAGGCAAATGCAGCATTACTGTTATTCTGTCATTTAGACCTACAGCTCCAATGAAGAAACATTGTGAACTTTATCATTTAGTAGTAGTACCTTCACAACTTTATTTCCAGCAGAAATTCTAGATTGAGATTGTCCTCCTTTTCACGATGAACCTTTCAATTTTTTAATTTTCTTGAGTTTTTTTTTCCAAAATATTTAATGATATTATGATAGTGCCTATACATTTCCCTAAAGGTTTGGCTTGAAACATTTTGTATTCCATCTCTATTAAAATGATTTACTGTCAGAATAAAAAAATACACAGCCTCAATCTGGAGCTGCAGCCTAATAATTCTTTCACACAGAATATGTAATCTCTCTTTGCTTATAGGCAATGTGGCACTCAGAATACTTTCAGGATTATTTATGTATATAATACACATCAATATGTGGAAGACGTCTCTTTAATTTCTTGTGAAACAATATTCTTTTCTTAATATTTTAATTTCGGCAAAATTTTAGTTGATTCAGTAGAAGTCAAGACATGATTTAACACTGGTCTACATGTTTATCATATAAACACTACGACACTGATTTATCTTGAAATTCTGAATGCCTGTTATAACTTGGGTTATTGCAATGCTTTTTCTAGGGCTCTTGGTATCAAACAGTTGTTGATGGACTATATTTGGACAGCTCTTACTGTATTATTTGAAGATGATTCAACTCTTAATTTTTAGACTGTCAAAGTGTTAAGCTTTATTGCATATTGTTAAAGAGAGTCTCTTCCAGCAGCATTATTTTTCTTTAACTGTCTCCCACTTTCATACAATTAATTTGCTAGTGGAGTAATAATCCATGTAATTTTTCAAGTTGTGGTGATTAAAAATATTTTAGAATAATGTTGACTTAAAGAGCTGTCAAATTACTGAGTCCATAGCTGGTCAGAATATAGATTGGCTTTTCTAATGTGCTCCAATACTTGATGAAATGCAAATGGAATCAGCAAAACAGACAGCCAAGGTTTATTATTTCATGTTGAAATTTTTCCAGCCCTACAAAAATCAACAGACACTGCTATTGATATGGATTTCACTGGGACAAACATTTTTCTCCTAGGAAGCAACTGCAATGAATACTTGGGTATCTTGTACTCATTTTTTTCTCATTTTTTATTTCACACTGCATAAAACTTCATTAAAGAAATCTGCATCCTTCTAGCAGTAAAGAACTAGGTAAAATATTCTTTGAAGTCCATTCTTCCTATCAATGCCTTTGTGATCATGAAGGAGGCTGGAGACTACCTTAAAAAAAGGGCTACAGAATGCACTTCTCACCTTCCCCATCATGAACACAATTGGATCCAGTATGCTCAAGAAGTGTACAAACAGGATTGCAGCAGCAGAAAGGATAAAGCCAATGCTCTTTACCTTCTGAGGGGGAATAACTTTTGTGGGAAGAACACAGCTAAGCAGAAGCATTTGAGATGCTGTCACAGGTAACAGGAGAAAAAGGCAGGGTTGTTTGGCAGCAAGGAATCACGGCAGAAGGACTTTTGCATAAATAGGATGCACAGTAAGGAAGAAGCTACGCCTAACATCAACATATTCCAAGAACTGCAAGTTGTCGGGAAGGTAAACTCTCTAGCAATGCCATTGGTTTAGGTCACACAGCAGGAAGGAGCTTGCAGGTTTCTTGCACTCCATTCTGTGAGTCCCCTCGCTATCCAGAGTTGGTACAGACACACAGGGGTAACTTCTTTAGGAGTCAGAATTCCGCTGCACTAGACTAAAGACACAGTACAACCTGTCAAATCCTTTGGGATGCTGGCAAGGTCAGAGCAAGTAATGTTTTTTGTTAAGTATCTTCCAATATAAGGACAATCACAATGCATGGGAAAAATAAGTAACTGTTAGAAGTAAATTTTAACTACATTATGAAACTGTATTATTTTAAAATAAATAATTATACTTGAGAGTGGCCTCAGATTCTGTCAGAAGATGATGTCAGCCAAAACATTACAATGCGGATTTGTTTTTTCTCTAAACCAATCAAATTATTTAATTTTTTTTTTCCCCCCATGTTACCTTTCCCTCCTCTGGAAATCTTCCTAATTGTAACATTTGTAATTAATATATGATTCTTCAGGTCTAAATATTTTCAAACTGAATGCATGAAGTTAGACACTTCAATCTATATTTACTAATCTAAACAAAAATACCTTCACTTCAAAAGGAACTGAAAATGCATATTTGCAGTTTCCTTTATTTCCAGAAATGGGTCTGCTTTTGTCAGGCACATACCTGTGATTTAGAAGCTCAAATTTAGGTACTGACAAGGAACAATTTGACAGATCACAGCTTTCCTTCAGTGAATATGAAACCTGAATCACAAATAAAACTGCTGTCTTGAATCACAATAGAACAGGTTAATTTGCCAAGAGATACACTACAGCTATACTTAGGTTCCGATAAAATCCAAAGTATGTAACTTTTAGCAAAGTTGGAGAATACACTGGCATGAAAACACTTCTTCCTACAGGCAAAATAATTTTACTTTTGGCAGGTTTACAGAAAAGCAAGTCAGCTACATTTTCACCTCAGGTGGTCTGCGGTATCAAAAAGGCAGTTCTTGCAGACGGAAAACTGTCGTTACATGGGGACAAGCTGTTTGCTAGGGGAAATGGAAATATTTTGCTCTCTGTCAAACCTGTGAGTATGGGAGAGAAAATCTGTTTTCATACAGGAGTACTCAAAACAGAAGCTGACAGTTTAATGGAGTTCTACTTGACTGACAGAGTGGCTCACCAGACTGGTGACTGGCCAACTTGTGCTTCAGTTATTACACAAAGCTACCATAAAATTTCAGTGAGAAGTTGCATATACAAGAAGAGAGTAATGTGGGCCTAACCAGATTATTCCAGATAGCCTCAAACAGAGCTGGTGCGCCGAGGATCGGTGCCAAGTCAAAGACCCTGCACCACATCTCCTGCAGGAAACGCACCAGTTGTCCACTCAGGATACTCTGGAGTACTTTGTACTTCATTTCTGCTGTAAATTGTCCATCGTTAATGACCACTGATGTAGAAAGACTTATAAAGAGGGGATACAAACAGGTGGAGAGCTGCTAGAGAATAATGTGCAGCTCATTAGCTTTCCATGTGGATGCAAAGCAAGGGTGTGGAAGTACTGTCCGTTGCCACCACCTGTTACCTACATGCTTAATCAGCTGGACTCGATCCGTAGAAGGTGGAAAGCAGCAGAAGCAGGAAACCACTAGAAGCAGAAAGTCTTCAGTGGTGGATCTGAGGGTGTCTTTGAAAGGACTCACTAATACTGCCTTTAATAGAGCAGAGTCACCAGATCCAAGATTTACACCGATGAAGGTTGCAAACCCCAGAATTTTAGCACAGTTGTTTATAAATCAGACAATTTTTCATGGGAAATTGATAAAACTAGGAAATCTTTAACTTCCCAGCAAAAAGTGAGACTTAAAGCTAAATAAAATGCAAGATGAAGGTTTAGATTTGTCAAGCTTGAGAGGAGTGCTCTAGCGCTTGCTTTCTTCCAAATCTCAGATATATCTTTTTACTCACACTTTTATGCTTTATGAACTGTAAATTGTTCACATTATAAATTTTTTTAGATAGCTGTAATACATTTTTAAAACAAGTTTTACACCACAACAAATACCTGTCTTAATGAAAGCCATCTTCCTTTTCCTAATTGCTCTACTGCAATTTTCATTCTGCCATGGGGGATTCCCAGTAGACTTTCACAGGCACTTTTTTGTGATCTGCTGGCAGTGCTCTAATGCTCTTTATCACAAAATCACAGTAGTTTTTATCATCTTTAGGCAATTTATAAAATTCTACAAGCCTACTGTGTGACAATTTAAAATAACGTTTTACAAGATTAATCTATAAAAGTGTGAAAAGTACTGTATGTGCTTTCAAAAGGTCACAGAGAAGCTTTTCCATTAAAGAAATCAATATGATCACAAACAGATTCTGAAGTCATATTACCGTTTTAATTGGCTGACACAGTCTTCTCACAAGTCCACCTCAATGATGACATTATTTACAACTGTGAGAGTACAAGGCTGTGCTAACACAAACAGAAAAATAAATATTAGGCATTGACTGGCTAATCTTTTGCTATTACCCAAACATATATTGAAGTTATTACATTAAATATCTAACATTGTTTCCTACTCAATAGATCAATCTCTTTCTTGACTGATTTTGACTTTCTGCTCTTCAGAATATGATATTAAGAACTTTAAACCTAAGCGCTGCAAGCTGGAGTTTAAAAAAAGAATTTTTAAAAAAAGTAAAGCAAAAACTCCCCACTTCAAAGCCTCAGTACTGAGCAGCATTAAGATTGGCTGGCTAACGAGTGATAAACTTCTTCGTCCTCTTCCCAAAGAGATGCCGGGGCAGCTGCCATACAGGTGAGCCGCAGAAGTTACTAAGAGTGGAGGAAGAGGAAGGCTGCCTGTCCCCACTCCCCATTCTTGGCTCCTGTAAAATGCCAATCTCGTTCCTTCTACTCTGGCTTCTTCTCCCAATTTGTTTTTTAACTCCTCATCACAGTCTCTCACTGTCACGTTCAATGTGTATGTTGCCACAACATGTCACTGGCTCCCAGTTTTTGTCATTAGCCGTGGTCTCACTGGTTACCACATCCCAAGCTCCTCCAAGATGCAAAAAGCTCCCTTCCTTGCCTGCCACTCCTATAACCCCAAAATTGCTCAAAGTTGCCAAACTTGCTTGCCAAAGTAGTCTGTTCCTTCTCCCTCCTGCCTGCCTCTCAGTTCATCACCAGTGTTACTCCAAAACACTCCTCCTTTGTCCTTGGCCTAGCTCCAGGCCATTCTACATACAAATTAGACAGGCCATCTTCAAATCCACTCAGCCTGATTACCAGCACGGGTGCTGCTGAAAACATGTGAGACATACTTCAGAGCAGCTGGGGACACTAATTAAAAGAAAAGTTTGATTTACTCCACGGGAGTGTCATGTGTGCCATCTAGTCAGACCCGGGAGTTACGAGAAGACAGCGTTTGCTGTGCTGTTCAGCGGGTTAAGCGCACACAAGCTGGCCAGCACTGGAAGCGCCAAAGGGACGGAGCACAATCAGCAAAGGCAAAGTCCTCAGAGCTTTCCATCTGCCCCGACACACACACAAAGCTCTGGGTTTTGTAAACATAACTTTGCCATATTGGGGCAGGTATTTTCATGAATATGGCAAACAGATACCTTCTTAAATTTCGTATGTCTTCCTGAAAACATGATCATGTTAAAGCTTAGTAAATGATCTTGAACTTATTTTTAGCTGCCATTTCTTTTTTCCCAAAGAGGTATTTTTACTTCATCTAATTTATGAAAAATATGTCAAATTAGCTGAAACATTTTTAAAAAAGAAGTATCTAGCAACCAGCAAAGAAAATTCTAGTCCACCAAGTAAATTTGCACAGATGAGAAGCTCAACATGAGCCAGCAATGTGTGCTTGCAGCACGGAAAGCCGACAGCATCCTGGGCTGCATCAAAAGCAGCATGGCCAGCAGGTTGAGGGAAGTGATTCTCCCTCTCTACTCTGCCCTGGTGAGACCCCACCTGCAGTACTGCATCCAGCTCTGGAACCCTCAACATAAGAAGGACGTAGACCTGTTGGAGTGAGTCCAGGGGAGGCCACAAAAATAAAAGAGGACTGGAGTACCTCTCCTATGAGGACAGGCTGAGAGAGTTGGGGCTGTTCAGCCTGGAGAAGAGGAGGCTCTGGGGAGACCTTAGAGTGGCCTTCCAGTACCTAAAGGGGGCCTACAGGAAAGATGGAACTCTTTAGCAGGGCCTGTTGTGATAGGTTGAGGGGTAATAGTTTTAAAATAGAGGGAGGTAGATTTAGATTAGACATCAGGAAAAAAGCTTTTACAATGAGGGTGGTGGGACACTGGCACAGATTGCCCAGAGAGGTGGGACACTGGCACAGATTGCCCAGATACATAATATAATGCTGTTTGAATTCTGGTGACAAAGACTTTTCTAAGTCCCATATATGTGCTAAGATGCAATCATCCTCAGTTTGGTTCTTCTAATACTTACTGGTATTTAAGTTATGTTCTGCTCTGCCAATAGTTAATTAAACACTTTCCTAATACTAATCTACCAATTAAATAATGTAGCTCAGTGGACAAAAGTTCCACTTCTACAAAAAGTATTTTTATTCAGAATGTTGTCTTTTTTTTTTTTTCTTCCCTTTCCAGGTAATATTGGTGACTATTTTCTATTTCTGTCAGCCTTAAACTTTCTGAAGTTGATTTTATATGTTAGGAGTATTACAAGATTAAAAAAAAAAATTCAGTGAAAAACCGAGGAAGTGTGACTTGCATGAAGACTTTAAGACTGGCAAATGCATTTTTATTTTACCTTTCTGGGTATTTCTGTTCTTATTACTTTTCCATTCTTTTGAATGACCTCTTTTTTTTTAGTTTAATGTCATGATATATATTAGGTAAGTTCAGCAATGCATGAAGTGTTTGAGAGGTTTCTGAGTGTACTTTGGATTTAAATTAGCTGGTTAGCTTTTCTGCCAATATCAGTATGTTTCTATATTCTTGGAGCTAGGTAGCCATCTCTGGTGACTAATTCACTAAGAAGATTTTTATTTTAGCTGTAAAATATAGTTGTTAGGAAATGGCATTGCAAATAGAAATAGATGTTGGTGAAGTTAAATTCCTTTTAACTGGTCTACATTAAAAATATCAACTATATGAATCAGCATATCTGCTTAATTGGGGTTTATTTCAAATAAGGGAGTCATATTTAAACAACAACAAAAAATCTTTCATCAGTGTAGACCCTTGATGAAACACTGGTCGTATTAATGAGAGAGTATTCTCAGAAACAGCCCAAACCAGAAATAAGTTAAGCATGAAAATGGTGTATTTCACAAAGCAAAACTCGGAATAATTTGATTCCTGTTCTGGATTTGTGTCTTGGATGTATAGAGTTCTGTGCCTTAAGAAGAGGAGATACAGCTTCTATTTTTTGTTCATCTTAACTACAGAAATACCTGATCTTTTTTTCCTAAAATGTCCTGATTATGCACGTGCTTGGCCTTGTTTCTACAGCAGATAAGCTCTCTGATTTGCTCTGACAATGGTGAAAATTCAATGCAATTCCCAAGTGCCGATGGAGAGTCGTTTATTTGCAATGCCTACACCAAAACAAGTCATGGCTGGTTGTAGCAGGTTGGCATGGAGCCCTGGGCAGGCACAGATTCCTCCTAAAGAGGTTACTAATATCCTTGAAGTAACACACTTATTTAAATGTCTTCATGGAGGTGAGAAAATAAAGAGTTTCTCTCAGAAAGGTAAGTTTCTTTTTGAAATGTTTTCTAAATTATCACTGCATAGATAATATAGAATCATGGAATGGTTTGGGTGGGAAGGGACCTTAAAGCCCATCCAGTCCAACCCCCCTGCAAGGAGCAGGGACATCTCCAACCAGATCAGGTTGCTCAGAGCCTCATCCAACCTGGCCTTGAATGTCTCCAGGGATGGGGCATCCACCACCTCACTGGGCAACCTGAGCCAGTGTTCCACCACCCTCAGTGTAAATAATTTCTTCCTTATGTCATATCTAAATCTAACCCTCTTTCAGTTTAAAGCCATTACCCCTTGTCCTATCACTACATGCCCTCATCAGAAGTGTCTTCCAGTCTTCCAGTACCTCAAGGGGGCCTACAAGAAAGACGGGGACAGACTGTTCAGTAGGGCCTGTTGTGATAGGACGAGGGGCAATGGTTTTAAAACAGAGGGGGGTAGATTTAGATTGGACATTAGGAAAAAATTTTTCACCATGAGAGTTGTAGATCACTGGAACAGGTTGCCCAGAGAGGTGGTGGATGCCCCATCCCTGGAAACATTCAAGGCCAGGCTGGATGGGGCTCTGAGCGACCTGATCTAGTGGGGGATGTCCCTGCTCCTTGCAGGGGGGTTGGACTAGATGACCTTTGAAGGTCCCTTCCAACCCTAACCATTCTATGATTCTATGATTCTAAGTGCCTCTCCAGCTTTCCTATAAGCCCGCTTTAGGTACTGGAAGGTTGCTATAAGGTCTCCCGGGAGCCTCCTCTTCTCCAGGCTGAACAGCCCCAACTCTCTCAGCCTGTCCTCACAGGAGAGGTGCTCCAGCCCTCTGATCATCTGTCACAACACTAGATCACTGCAGCCTAAAGCACAGTTAAATTCAATTTCATGTAGAAAACCTGAAGTTAATATTAGAAGACCCCTACCTGGTACAGAAAGCAGTATCCTGGACTGTGTTGATACTTCACCTCCTCACATTTCAAGACTTTTGCTGTGTAGAAACACTGCAAAACATTGTTGGTGAAATTTTGTTTGTAAAGATCAGGTCATTGTCCACGACCCAGAGGAAAACTCACTTAAAACCAGACAGTCAGATTTCTCCTATTCAATATAGAAGAATTGAGGTTGGAACAGATGAAGTGAATGATCTCTAGGATGATGTGGAGAAGTGAGAGTCTGTCTTATGAGACAATATAGTGTGCAGTAGAATAACAAACCATTATATGAATAAGCATCCTGGGGCTTAGCCCCAAGGAGAGAGAACAGTCATTTACGTTAAAGGACCATCCACTGCTTATTCCAGGGAACATTTTTTTATTTTGTTGATCCATCTCATGAATACATGAAAGGTTGAATCAATCAATCAGGTCTGTGCAGAGCTATATCATTGATTAAATCTTGCTTTCAGTATAGAACTCGTCCTGAAGAAACCTGACCTCTTAATGAAGCTTAGCCATAACCCTCAAAACAAAACAAAAACTTTATTCTCCTGCTTGTTTTAAGCCAGCATTAAATTGCACACATGAAATAATGCCAGACACAGCTTGCTGCTCACCTTGTTACAAAATCATACTACCCCAGGCCTCTACTTGTGCCTAAAATTTACTGCTTAAAATCCAAACAGGGAAATGTAGTGCAAGGTTCATTAACAGCTATGCAAGCAGTAAAGTCTTGCCACAGGGACAGCTGGGGGTCTATTGCAAAAGTTCAGCAAGTACTGTACAGCAGACTAAAACGAGAGAAAGATTCTAACTGAAATGATGCTTCAGCACAGAGACACTATTTGCTCTGAGCTGGTGAAGATATTACAGGATGGGGGCATCGGTTCTGTGAAACTAGGGGAAAGTCCTCTCCTTGGAACCTTCCATCAGGTTCTACATGAAGATGGAAGAACCTGTCCAGAGGAAGGCAAACATCGAGGAATGGCAGAGAGAAAAAAGTGTGATAGCTTGTTCCCCAGGTTTTTTGATGACTTCCCCTTCCTCAAGCCATCTCACTGTCTGAAATTATGCTAACAATACAGTAGCTCCTTTTTACATTGAGAATACATTGAGTTAGCTGAAAAACACATATTTTTTTTTTTCCGTTAGAGGCCAGCTTTGCCTCAAATATCAAAATGCTTCTGATACCTGTTCATTGTCATCCATGTAAAGGAAGATTGATTGCCATCTTCATTATGACTTTCAAAATAGCAATGAAACTGCATAAGGAATATTTGAAAATATATTAAAAATGCAAATATATTTTAAAATGATCATTAAAACGGTTTGAGTTCTGACATGTATTCTTTTGCATAATGCTACCATCAATACAGAAGATTCCTTTCTGCCAGGAAACAAGTGGCAAGGAAAATTAATATCTGCTTTCACCTAATTGCATAGTTAATATACTGCTAAAGTAAGCTACAGATGAGTCTTCATTTCGTCTTCTGCAACAAGTTCTAGATGAGTTTTCTTCTTCTCCCAATAGAGCTTCAAAAGTACAGGAGATATTTTAAATGTTTTCCAAACTCGATTATACGGAAATGTTATGCAATGTCCCTGAAAAATGGTTACCCTTTATATTCTTGAGTTAAAAATAAAAAAAATATTTTCTAGCTATTAGAAATCAATCTTTTCCTCAGTTGAAAATTGTCCAGTGCCTATTTTTAAGTTCAGCATAGGTAGGGAGGAAATAAGGAAGATGCAGAAACACTTTCAGTGGCTGAATATTGCATATATTTCTACCAGAGATCAAATATTAAAACAGTCTAGTATATATTGGATTATATGACATAAGCATTTGTTGGTAGGTCAGCTCAGACAATTTAATTATCTGGTGATAAATGTAGTTCATATAAGAAAGGAACACGGAAAAGCAAAAAGTGGTATCAGATTTAATTCAGTCATTATACCAGTTCTGCAACACCTGACATAAGTTTTGGAGTTTCTTTTCAGGAATAGTATTACTTTAACCTGGATCAAACACTTTTTATTTGAAAAGAAGGGAAATTTTAAAGAATACTTAAACATTAAGTAATTTGACAAATTCTTAGATATGGACTATTAATATGAGGGACATCCTTTTCTCAGAGATTCAACGAGAGTATATTTGCTCATGCATCTGGAAACAATCTGATACTCCATCATTAAATCCTGTTTCTCATAATGCTGTAAAGTTTCTGCAAATTATGATGAGAATTCCTACCTCAAATGCAGTAACAGACAGGTTTTCTGTGTGACAGCAGATCTGCATAATCCAAATAAACTTACCAAGTCCTGACTCAGTATAGCTAAGCTCCAAATTAACATTAATTTTATTAATATTGCATGTGTGAAACATTTTATCTATGTATTAAAAAAAAATCTGTTTCTTGATTGGCATGAAAGGTATCAAACTTGTCTGTCTCTGA
This sequence comes from Ardeotis arabs, assembly GCA_011801015.1. Lineage (NCBI taxonomy): Eukaryota > Metazoa > Chordata > Aves > Otidiformes > Otididae > Ardeotis > Ardeotis arabs. The sequence goes on from JAAGAY010147612.1 coordinate 70,032, forward strand.
CAGGAAAGAACTGGCCTTGACATTTATTCCTTTCAGTCCGAGATTTCTATGAGTTATGCATTTCAGCAGCAGTTCCTACACAGTGATTTCCCACAATTATTTCATAAGAAATTGATACTAATCCAATTGAAGTCAATTGAATTATGTCCACAGACTCCCAGTAACATTCATCCGTGCCCTAAATCCTTCAATAACCAAAGGAGGAGTCTTTGTGCAGCACTGTAGGAACAGATTCGAAGAGAAAATTAATCTGCTTTCAGTATTTATTATATTAGCAATTTGGCTCTGGCTTTCCTCAGTGGATTAGTTTAAACACTAACATTTAAGGTACCGCCACTAAATTGCCTTAAAACATGAGTGTACTACATCATGAAGAACCTGAAAGAGAATATCATTCAGGGAACTTCCTTTCTCCAGACCATTTTCATAAGACATTTTCGTAAGTGCAGGTTCGTATCCATTGGGCTCGTATCATAAACATGCAGTCTAATTTCAATAAGCAAACTAAAGTTGTATTTTGCTCAACAAAGCATCACTACAGTAGCTAAGACACTATTTTTAGTCTGGGAATTTTGTGTGAACCGCTGCTGTGTCTGGGAGGTGCAAAGAAAGTCTAAACGACAATCACAGACATCTTAACCCTAAAAAATGTTCAGAAAATAAAAAAAATAGGACACATTTCAACATTTACTGACTGAAGAGGACAATGTTTAATAATTGTCCGGTATTTTTAGGATACTTACCAACCTATGTCTTTATACTAGGACAATTGTTGCAGCTACTCTGGGTAGAATAAGCAACCTTTCAGATGGGATTTAGATAAAGCAGCTGACAGGAGCGCACGAGCCACATGAGGCACCAGTCCAGGAAAAAAAAACACTCCCTATTCCGAAGCAGATTAAAAGCCTCAGCAGCTGAGGGCTGCAAAGGAGGCTGAAACGAGCAGGGCAGGCGCAGCAGTGAACTGTTTACTCTCAGGGCAAAACTGGACGAGATCACCTATGGGGGTGGCCCACGAAGAATGAAATGTGTAAGAGGTGGGGAAAGAGGGTGTCCTGTCCTGAGCATAACTAGGACAGGTGGCAGGTGCGGAGCAAGGAAAGAAAGCTCATCTTGAGAGCATAAAAAGGGAAGGAAGTTTACCCCCTCTCTTAGCTCTGGTTCAAAAAGTCTGAAGTCTAGGCTTGCGTTACCTTAGCATGTGTTGCTTTCACCTATAAACAGACCCACAAGCTGACAAAGGAAAATACAGTCATCATCAAATAAACAGAGTCTAGAGATGTTGGGGACCTTCAGAGGTTCCTTAGTCCATCCTTGTGCAGGAAAGTAGGAACAACTGCTCTCGAGAGCGGTTTGCCCCTCCTGTTCTTAAAGGCTTCCATGGGAGCCACCCAACTCAAGGCAGATTACTTCAGTGCTTGTTCATCCCTGCTGAAAAACTTAACACCTTTTCCTAGCATGGAACCATATAATAATCCTGATCTCACACTTTATGGAGAGTAGAATTGTTTTTTCTTCCATGAAAACCAATCCAATTTGCACATTACATGCTTGCATGAATTATTGGCTGGAGGGTACTGTAACAAAATTACAAAACTAGTGGGTGTGGATCAAGCAGAAGTTCCCATATTATTGCTGGAGGAAAAAATTATGGTCTGAGATCAAAACAGAGCATTAAATGAGTGCATGGGGAATTAAGAGCAGGGCTACGGGAACTGGGAACAGGCCTACTGTCAAACATCAGATGAGAAAGCTTGGCTTTTCACACTCCAGGAACTAGTTTCCAGTATAAAGAAACAGCTACGAAGAAAAGGGGCTATCAACTTGTACGATGGAGATGACTTAGACAAAATGAAGGTAATTTTTTCTATACTTTCAGAGCTCAGTGCTATGTCAACTTTACAGTAAAAGTTACTTAAAATGCAAACACCTTCCTCACAGCTTTCCCAGCTCAGAAGAACTAAATAAAGATTCATCCAGTCCAAGAGCTGAAAAATGAGCAAAGGGCCCTTCACATGAAATAGCTGCATATGCACACTCATCACCTTGAAGAAATTATCAGACACTAGTAATGGTATAAAATAATTGCCCATAAAATGTTTTGTTGGTTTTGATTAAAGTGTAAAATGTTAGCGACGTGTGATGAAAAAACATTCTCCTAAATGAAAGCATTATTTTCTTAAGTTAATTAGAGAAGGTACAAATATTGGCACAGATTTCAAAAGATGCCCTTCATCTGTGCACTAACGTATCTGTACGGCAGATTCTGCCAAGGCAAAGAAGGAAAACAAGACAAAACTTATGTTATCAGAAGAACAGAGAAGACATCCCTGAACCTCTCAAGAACTTCGCTAGAACCTAGAGAGACAGCAGCACAGAGGAGACAGAAAGAGAGATAATGTCACATCCACGCAAGCAGTCCCAAAGCAGGAGCCTTTTATCACCAGCTTCTGAAAAAAAATAAAGATGAGATAAAGCTGAAATGCCCCTCTTCCTAAGAAAAAAATTTAGACTGTCTGGATTTTTAAAATAATCTGACTTGCAAATTGGCTAGAAAAAGAACCAGCCTGGAGATTCAATTCCTAAATTAAATCCCACAAAATGGCTGTCTGGGATTGGTCTGTTTTCTCATTTGCATTCCGCTCTACTGCCACAATGAAGTAGAGGAGATAAAACAACAAAGCCAAGAACAAAAATTGTTTTCTGTAGCAATTCTGCTAAGGATTTTCTTTTCTTTCCTATTCCCTCCTGAAATATAACATAATGCATGTGACATATGTAGAATTCTTGTAGAAGCATTTTAGTCTGAATAAATTTAGCTGTTTTAAGAAGCGTAACATCAGAATCAGTAACAAACAGCAGACTCTACTAAGAGAAGCATGAATTTGCCACCTCCAGGACAAAGGCTGTACCCTAAAAATACACATTCACAGTTAGAAAGTAGAGACATTATCTTTTAGAAAGTTAGGTATTACCTTTTCTGTTTGTTGCAAAGGGCAGGACAGTATAAGCAAGCAAACAGCCTGACAATTAATTTTGCTCCAAACAATATTGGCAGATCATTCCCTGTCTGTGACCTGCATGCAAGCAGTTCGTTATTCCGAAGTCTTTGGGATTTAAAATTCAGATTTTTATGGTTATCACCGAACCCATGAATTGCATGACCTGCTTCTAGGTTTTGATTATCTAGGCAGTAGCTCTGCAGGATTTTTGTGCGAACATCATACTTATAAATTAAAAACCTGTTTTCAAGACTCTGTTCTAACACTTATTCAGCTACTTTTGTTGCCATGGACATCACTGGTTACTGACATGCCTGAACCAGAATATTTACAAAGAGCTAATACAGGAATGAATTAGTACAGTCAAAAGCATAATCATGCTCTAATTCAAATGAATATACATCAAAAAAATGCTCAGCAGAATTGACCATGTTATATGGGAGGCATGGTCTCTTCTCCCAAATAACAAGCAATAGGACAAGAGGAAACGGCCTGAAGTTGCACCAGGGGAGGTTTAGATTGGATACTTGGAAAAAAATTTGGCGTCAAAAGGGTTGTCAAGCATTGGATCAGGCTGCCCAAGGAGGTGTTTGAGTCGCCATCTCTGGAGGTACTTAAAAGACTTGCAGATGTGGAGCTTAGGGACATAGTTTATTGGTGGACTTGGCAGTGCTAGGTGAACAGTTGGACTTGACGATCATAGAATCATAGAATGGTCAGAGTTGGAAGGGACCTTCAAAGGTCATCCAGTCCAACCCCCCTGGCAAGGAGCAGGGACATCCCCAATTAGATCAGGTTGCTCAGAGCCTCATCCAACCTGGCCTTGAACGTTTCCAGGGATGGGGCATCTACCACCTCTCTGGGCAACCTGTTTCAGTGTTCTACAACTCTCATCATGAAAATTTTTTTCCTAATTTTCCCAATATCCAATCTAAATCTACCCCCCTCTATTTTAAAACCATTACCCCTAGTGCTGTCACAACAGGCCCTACTGAACAGCCTCTCCCCATCTTTCTTGTAGGCCCCCTTGAGGTACTGGAAGACCACTATCAGATCTTAAAGGTCTTTTTCAACCTCAATGATTGTATGATTCTAAATGATTCTGTATAAGGCCCTGATCCCGCATGATTAAAGGTAATGGGATCTTCCTCATTGACCTTCAATGAGCATTGGAATAAGCCCCAAGGTAGCCGCTATCAGAAAGGGCAGCTGCTTAAAATTTTTATAGCACTTTTACTTGAGAGCCATCAGAATAAAACATACTTTACAGACATAGCCACACTTGGATGCAAACGTGAGTGGGCATACACACACAGAGCTTTAATTTTTCTCAGGCTTTTGTAGCTGCAAACATCTACAGATTCAACAGTTCATTTCAGAAGCACTCTCAGAATTTTAAATTAGCAACTAGTCAGCCTCAAGGACAGCAGTTTGGTGCTGGCAATGTCCAAGGTTGGTAATTTCAAAGACTCAGTTAAAATCCTTGGTATTTCCTTCACTGTGCATCGCAAGGTCACCACTCAGTATCCCTGGAAGCTGTTTAAATGTCCTTCTAGGTCAGCACAGCTGCAGACTCTACTTGCCTTTTCTTAACAGCAAGAAACCTGAACATTAGAGATTTGCACCAAACAAGTGTTTCAGCTGATTATTTTTGTCAGCAACTACTTTAATCCAGACCACACATTCAAGTTTAGACCTGAGCTTTGAAGTGTGCAATTGCAAAAGGGAGTAACCAGAAAGCTGAAAAGTATGAGCTCCTCCAGGAACCTCTCTGCTTATAATGCAGGGGTCAACAGCTGGGTGCCTGGTTCAGCAGTACCAGGGGAAAGGTGAATCGCTTTGAGCTTGTTTGCAAGAGAAGGCAGCAACACAGTGTTAAGATTTATTGAGGGAAACTTTTATCAACGGCCAATATACTCCGTATTTGTACAATGATGTAGATGAAGAAAGAAACCGAGGAGCAAGTGATTAGGTTCGAGGAAAAGTCTCATTCACTTTCTTAAGGGGCTTAGAACTTGTTTAATCATCTTCTTCATAACCCAGCCCCAGCCATCGCTCTGACCAAACTAACAGCTTAGCTTTCTTCTCCTATCCCATCAGTCAATCCTTACATTTTTTTCTTTTGTCCTTTTTAAGCTCAGGCTTCTCAGTTCATTTATTTTGCTCCTCAAAAAGTGTAAATAAGTAATAAACAAGGACAGAGGTAACTTTCCAAATGCTGATTCATTAAATATTTCCTGTAGTATGCCCCAAATCTCACCCAGAAATAGGGGGATGATGAAATCAAAAGTTCATAACTTAGTGGCAGATATTATATGACTTACATATCATATCAAATACTGGACTATTCAATAATCAGTCTTTTTCTCTCATTTCAATATCCTTTATAGTAACATACTGCCAAACTAATAAGACAGTATATTAGTAATATAGTATATTTAAATATGGTCTTAATGTAAAACTACTTTTGTTTTGATGACTGTTGAATCCCAGTATACTAATAGAATATTACTTCTAAATTCCTTGCCATGAAACAAGACAAACCAGTCAGTCTTGTCACAAAAAGAGTTATTACACTAAAATTATGGGCACTATAATTTTAAAGCATCAGCTCAGTTTTCCTTCCAAAAGTTCCAAAATGTTTGGTAGGTAAATGATCTTAATATTACCTCCCTCCCTTTTTTTTGTTTTCTTTGTACTTTAAATAATTTTTATTTGTTTCAAAGGAAAACATGTATTTTAATATGAAAACTTTCCATACATACAGTTGCACTCATTCAAAAATCCTGACCTTATACCATTCTTTTCCAGTTTTGTTTAGATTTCAACAGCTGGGGATTAGCAGTTTTCCTGATCACTTCAGTTTTCTGTTCCTTCCCCTCCTGTTTCTTTCCCCTCCCATTCCTTCTTTCTTCCATGAGGTATCCGTTTCTGGTAATAACATCAAATTCATTAAAACACATCCATACAATTCTGTTGCCTTTGTCCTCCTCTCAAAACTTAATTTTTTGGGGATCACAAGCCCCCATGTCTTTTCACAATCTCAAATAGTAAGCATACAATTTAACACTTAATGGAAGAAACCTAGAAGGATGCTGACAGCTGGTGGAACTGTGCGCCACATCCAGAAAACACATCCATCATCCCCAGTCAAGGGAAGCCAGGGACGCTAAGATTGCTACTTGTATCCTGCTTATGCAGGATGATGATAAACACAAACTGCATAGAAATTCATGCGTTACTTTGCTGATCAAATTTGACCAGAGATATATCATACTAATTCTGAAATGTTTTTTGAATGGGTTTTTTATTTCCAAGTGAGTAGGGGGTTGCTAACAGTTTTGTGACTTATCCTTGTTTTATGAACACCAGTAATGTACTACTCAAAAGGTTATTATTTCAAAATATGAAACAGAGCTACTATAATCATCTTCAGAGTAATTCTCCTTCATGCATTGCAGTTTATATTAACTGTGCATTTTCTTCCTGATTTTTAGATACATAGTTGTTTACCATTTGCATTACATTTTATTTCTAATATCCATTGACGAGTTTTTCATCAGTGTTGCATGAAATTTTGATTTACAAGCAATTTAGTATTTATTTTCATGCTAGCAATTACACTATGTTTTTGAAGTTAAGATGTTTTTAATGGCTACTGCTAAAGAACTCTCTCCTCCAAATATCTTAATAGCAAATACCTAATTCAATGTGAAAAGCAAAAACAAGGTAGGCAGACAGACTGCCTGCTACCAGCTTAAAACACAGAACTGGTAACTGAGCACTCAGTAAACTCAGGCAGAACTGGGCAGTACATGCAGGGTGCAGGAGACTGGCAGCACTTGCATGCAATCTTTCTTACAGAAGTGAGCCCCAGAGGGCTCGCTGGGACAGGACAGTAGGGATGTGTGCTAGGAATGGTAAGGATGCTTTGGCACTGGTAAACCTACCAACCTCTGACTTCTCCAATGGATTTCAGTTAGAGACATTCAGCAATAAGGTAGTATCTTTTTTTTTTAACGGCTCTCAGTGAATTTTTCTTCCATTAACTTATCCATATACTATTTTCAACCTAAGTGTTCAGTGCTACAAGCTTAATGATACATATGCTGCTTCTTAGAGATCTAGTACTCTGGTAAGAATAAGAACATAATTTTTCAAGACACAGAAACATAAAGAGAGAGGAAATATGATGCTTGAAAAACTTTATCCAAATCATACTGTAAGGCAGAGGTACCAAAATGGCTCAAGAGTAAGCACATATTTTGTCAAGATCGCAATTTCCAAGGTGTATGATATATCTAGCCAACATTCCTGTATTTCCTGCACTTCTCCTGGTCACCTGGCTGGACTGGTTGGATTTATGCACACTTTCCATTCAAGACGATCTTGCTAAAACTACCTATCAAATCTTGTTAAGAAATGAATTTGTAACCTCGTGTTATAAGACCAGAAAAAAAAAAGATGTATAAAGAAAGAATCGACATTCATTATTTTTGCATTTTCAGAAAGGTCCTCGATTTATGGGGCTTAACTCATTATTTTTATTTTTGAGGTTCATAAATACCACCAGTAAATCTGAGAAATTTGGACCTCATCTTACACTACTGTCTGTTTATGCTAGAGTCAGATGTCTAAGCAGAAGAGCTCTGGTTTGGCACATATATGCCAAGTGATTTGCAAGCAATGCAGCTTCAGTTAGAGGCAGATTAACTGAGGATGTTTATTTAAAGAGTGAAAAACTCATTAAATTTCACTTTTTCATTAAATGTGGAGAAGACTGGAAACAGAGAAACTGGCTCAGGTATAACATACGCATACGGTGTAGAGCAAGGCTCTAGAAAGGAAGCTGACAAAGAAAGAATGCTCAGTAAAGACAACGTGGTAGCAAGAGATAAACTATCTAAATTGAACCAACAAAGATAAATTACAGGAAAGTCAGAGGTATATGAAGGAGGAAAAAGCAACCAACTTGGATACAAACAGATCACAGAAAGCATTAAGCACTCTGTGTAGTTATTCATTCATCAATTAACCGCACATGTGTTTGACCACAACCTTTCAGATGCTGTTCCACTGATGATGCACAAGTTTCCCTGTACTGGGTGTACTGGTATCCTGTCTATCACCAGCAGAAGAAATTGCATCGCAATGCCAGTATCAGCGGAGAAGCTCTGTAGCAGAGAGATACATTTATGCCAAATTTTGTTATAAACTGCTATTTTTCTTTGAATAATGACATCAATAAAAATAATTTTTGTAGTAGGTGAACTAAGGACATAACAAGCTACAAAATCAGGTATATAGATTTCCAGCTTGAATATTTTTCTCTTGTCTGAAATTTTGTAATCAAAAACCTGGTTTAGAATATCTAACTGCATTTTCACATTTGCTGTGAATGATATTCCTAAAACTACCTATCAAATCTTGTTAAGAAATGAATTTATAACCTTGTGTTACAAGACCAGAAAAAAAAGATGTGTGAAGAACGAAGCCAATATTCATTATTTTTACATTTTCAGAAAGGTCCTTGATTTATGGGGCATAACTCGTTATTTTTAATGATGGAATTATGCACGTAAGAGCTGTGTTTTTCAGGATGTTGATTTTTTAAAAATGAGATGTCTAACGAAAGAGTATGTTAAATAACTGGAGATGGTGATCTTGAATTTTTTTTTTTTAACAATTGAGACATTAGTCTTAAACAGAGACTTGCTCAGGAAGGAAAAAAAAAAAGAGTATCCCTCTGTGGGTTTTATTTCTCAAGGGGAAATGGATTCTTTTTAATGAAACTATGGAAGAGTCTTAAGTGAAAGGAATGAATAACATAAAAATAAGGTGTTTTCAGAGCAAAGTCAAAACTGAGAAAATGCTGCTGCTTAGAGATTTCTCTTTATAAATTGTTAAAAGAATCTCCCTATGACCTGGTAGCTAATGTTCAAAACAGAAAACTTAATTTCTTGGCCTCTAGAGACTTCTAGCAGCTCACAAGCTGCTACCACCACCCCAATCCTGTGCCTTTAGGGAAGAGTTTATAAGTTATCTTCTTATCAGCCTGAAGAAGAACACGTATGTTATCACCCTGGGAAGAACATATACGTTATCAGCCCTAGGACTGCCTTGTCTTAGGAGTCCTTCAGGATTGTGGCTCCACACCTCAACAGGGTTAACAAACTAATTCTCCGGGGAAAGAAGCATCTCCCAGCTACAATCCACCTTCTTGGGATTTCTTCTTGGTACACTCATTCTCTTTTTCATATGTTTATTTTCATTTGCTGCAGCAAAGACTATGCTGAAGCCTCACTCTCTTTCACAGAAGAATTTCAAAGTTTTTATCCTGAACTGCCATGAAACTGAATTTTGGCATTTTTAAAATGTCCAGCTCCTCTACAAAACACTTTTCTGAGGTTGGCTTTATTGCGTTACCACACGCTCTAAGCATGAGATGTCTCAGAGCAAGTAAGCTACTGAACTGTGGTCAGGCTACAGGGTTAAATCGATCTGAAATGCAGAGAACGAGGCATTGCAGCCACCTTACTCAGCACACATGACTATGAGGATAAAATGTGAAGTTCTTGTCACACTTCTTCCTGTAAAGAGTTCAGTGGTGACACAGCAACCCTGGATCTTAAGATTCCATCAGTGACCTATGGAATGATGTAACTTCAGGAGCAATTTTAAAAATAATTTTCTTACACACAATTTACTCCCCTAGGAGCCACAGAAGGGGCACCGCACTTAGATGTCAGTCAGTCTGCAGTCTCAACTGCTCTCCTGGTTTGCCAGGAACTAGCACCAGTCAGCAGCTGACTGATGATCCGGTTACCCGAATGGTATACAAGAAAAGTTCACTGAAGCCATTTCATTCAGTTTACTGGATATTACTCATGCTGATTTGGGATTTAGAACAGTGAAAGCCCATTTAACAACGTGACTAGATTTGGAGAGTGACCTCTGAAGTCTACATAGAACTGCTTTACCTGTTGGGATTGCACACACCTCATTCTTTCTTAGACTTAACTGATAAACTTACCCTTATATTCTGTGCTTTTCTGATAAGTGTAGAGAAAAAGCTTGAATAATTTTTGGAACCTTGGAGGCTGCTTAAGGGGGTATATTATCTCCCCTAAGAAATTGCATCAATCATTTTCTAAAAACAATATAGTGACAGTTGTCACCATCCACCGCTGCACTGACAGGGTGAATCTAGAACAGCACAAAGAGCTGTCACACCACACATCTTGCAGAAGTTTCTAACTTCTCCGTAACTGATAGAGCTTCTATGACAAATCACATTAAAACATTTCAAAGGCTGATTTGTAACCTCAAAGTTAATGGATACATTTTCATTTATTTCAGTGAGTTGTACTTCGGGGCTTTAGTTCCAGGAAAAGTAGAATGTCAGCAGTAAATACTAAACAAGTGAACCCATTGTTCCAGTTGGACTTTTACTAAAAAGTAACCAGGTAAGTTTGAATGCTTTCTGCTTTATAATTGAGAAGAGTATTTAAAGATGTTCTACATTTGAAGTAAGAATTTATTGGCATCATCCTTTAAAGTCATTACTGTCTATTTCTATCCATTCCCAGCTTTCTTATAAGCATTTCCAGTCTACCAGTCTTCCAGGTTCTATTTGAACTGAATCAGAACGTTGAGCAGACCAAAATCAACCTGCTGTGATATCTACAAACACAATAGGTATATTTCAGGCTTCTTTTCTTAAATTGCAGGTTTTTTATCATTTCATTGTATCACAGTGTCCTCAAATGCTAGTCAAGAAGTTCCCTTACGCAGTCTTTGCCCCAAAAAGCATATGGTTTCCTGATGTCCCCACAAAGAAAGGCTTATAGACAACAGCTGAAGAAAAGTGCATTTTCCAAAATATCTGCTAACCATAAATCAGCTGGGAGCTCCTCAGTACTGAGGAGTCTTCTGACTGGCACACACGAAGGAAACAACTCTACAGCTAGTCTACACAGATACGACTTTGGGCAAAGCTGGGAAGCAGATTTGAGTACAGTAAGAACAAAAAGGTGCCGGTTTAACTAAAGTAGGTAAAAACATACAGATACATACATACACATACAGAGAGAGAGACATACTGGAGCAGATATAGATTTCCATCTTTTGAAATCAATGACAAGACCTCTGGAGAAGGACTGCTAACATGGACTGCTCAGAACAAGAACTACTTTGGAAATGACATAATTTGTACACTACACACTGATTCACCAAAATCTTAAGGAAAGAGCTGCCCATTTTTTACACTATGTTCTTATTATTCTAATCTCTTCCTATGTGCAATACTATTTCCAAGTGTTACAGTACATAAAGATAAAACAAGATGTCAAGTTGTCTATACATTTTTTGGAATAATTCTCCAGCAGTGGTAAAAACAAATGTAAAAAACCCCTTAGCAACGTAATCAGCTGAAGATTTAATATGATTTTCAAAACAGCTGTGGAAGACACCAGCGCAATATTCACGATGTGAAGGTCCATGGTTAAAAAAATAAAACCAAAATCAAACAAAAAAACTGAAAACAAACCAAGTAGGTCAGGAATCATTACAAGAACTCATTAGCTGAGTACATTTTCCTTTAGAGACAAGTCTTTTAAGAAGAGTGGACAAGCACATTGCCTAGTCTATATTAATTTAAAATACCTTAATTTTTTAAAAAACATATATTTCAAGATCATTGTATCCACTGTGTCAAACAAGCTAAATTTGGCTTTATTCAACACTGAGCCCACATACGTTGTTGCAGCAATATATTAATCTTAATAATAAAGCTTAATTAATCTTAATAATTAAGCTTATTCAAACATCAGTTCGAATCGTCTGATCAGAAGAGGCAATTGGAAAAGTAACCTCTCTGCTACAGCAGTCAAAACACTGCATCCACTGGCAATCCAATAGAAACTTCTGGTAATTAAATACCCTATGAGAGCTTTAGGATCTTAAAAAAAACCAAAAAAAAACCAACCAAAAAAAGAAAAACAAAACACCTTAGAAGAGCTGATGCAAAAGCTAAAGAGGGAGATACTAAAAACAATTGACCTGAAGACAAAAAAAAAAAATTCCTAATATAAATCATTATGTAATTAAAATTTGAAACAATAGTAAGTAAAAAATATATAGTGTTATATTTCAAACTGCCTTACAGTAGTGTAAGATTTATTTTACCAGTTCTTATTTCATAATGTATTTTAAAATTCATTTTATGTTCTTTATGATGAATTTTTAACTGAGAAACACTTTTTCCATAATTTAGCCCGCAGACATTTGAATCACAGACTTCCACTAATACATTTGCATATAAACAGTTCTCCCTTAAAATTCATCTGCTTCAATTACTTCTTTCTCACCTGCAGTCATAAAGCTCCATATGGGATGCAAGAACCTTTCTGCTGCCCAGGGCCATGTTACAGGGGGCACAGAATATATTATTTCTTTGACCAGGAGATTCAGCTGATGAAGTGGTACAGAACATGGTGCGGAAAAAATGTAAGAGAGAAACAAGAGTTAGCACTAATTACTGGGGAAAAAAAAAAAAAAAAGGAAAAGAAAAAATGTTGTCTGAAATACAGTGCATACATGCTGCCAGGGAAAAACATAAATAGGTAACAAGAAGGGGAAAACAGTCAAGGAGTTTTGGAAACAGGAAGCTGCAAGTAAAGCCCATTTTCTCCAGTGTCACTGGAGTATAACTTCCAATAGTTTTTCCAATTGCAGACAAAACTACTGGAGTCAAATGAAGCCAGGATCCCAAAGCTGAGTAGGCATCCGGTAAAGAAGTCTGGGACCTAAATCTGTTATGCCCAGCAGCGTGTTCTAGGGCTTTATACAGAGGACGTCCCGTCTCCCAACACTACTGTTAGCTGCCTAAATACTGTGAAAGAAAGATGAAAACTCACAGCACAGTGTGTCCAGCTGCAGACACGCAAAGACAACTGCAATAGTGCAGTCTGGGCTGCAACACAGAGATGCTTCACAGCTGTTCTTTCTCTGTCAGGATGTCCTCCTCCAAAGGACTGCAAAACAATCAGTTGGGGCTCTGTGTTGGTTTTGTTTAGTGAGGGGGGCCTATAGTGGCAGCTTCTGAGAGAAGCTTCTAGAAGTTTCCCCTTTGTCCAGGGGTCCAGGAAAAAAAAAAAAAAGGGAGAAGATGTGAAGCAGCAGAGAGGGGGAGGCGCGAGCCTTGTGGGCCGTGCAGGCCTCACCCTCTGGCCTCCTGCCCGGCAACTGACTGGGCCCAATTTGGCCCGGCCTGGCTGCAAGAAGTGGAGAGGAGATGAGAAGTGAATAAGATGTAAAAAGGATCTTGAGAGGCGTCTGCCAGCCTGTTGTGAAAAATTTTTCTTGTGAGAAGAACGGCTGCAGACGCCACGGTCAGTGAAGGAGGAGGGGGAGCAGTAATGTGGCTCCTGGCCAGAATTCCCCTGCCGCCCGTGGTGAGGCCGGCTGTCCCCCTGCAGCCTGTGGAGGGCCCACGCTGGGGCAGCTCTTCCAGAGGGACTGCACCCCATGGGAAAACACCCCACGCCAGAGAAGTTTCAAAAAGGACTGTAGCCCACGGGAGGGACACCATGCTGGAGCAGGGGAGGAGGAATTCTCTTCCCCCGAGGAGGAAGGAGCAGCATAAAGCAACATGTGATGAACTGACCTCAACCCCCAGTCCCTCCTGTGCCGCTCAAGGCAGGAAGGAGGTAGAGATAATTGAAATGAAGTTAAACCCGGGAAGACAGAGGGGTGGGGGGAAGTTGGTTTTATTCTCTTTCTCGTTATCCTGCTTTGGTTTTAATAGTAATAAAAAAACAGTTTTTCTCGAGTCGAGTCTGTTTTGCCTATAATGGTAACTTTAAGGATCTCTCCCTGTCCTCACCTCAAACCTCGACCCTTTTTTGTTATATTAGCTCTTCCCCATTCCCTCGGAGGGTGGGGGGAGTGAGTGAGACTGCATAGCTCAGTCCTGAGTGGGGCTAAACTATGACAGGTTCACAAGTGATGCTGTGAAATACCACAGTTCCACACAAAATACTTGCTGAAGTGCAATGAGTTTCTCTCTCAGCTGTCAGGAGTTCAAGCAACAGCTACACCAGTATTATATACCCTCCTTGATCTCCATGGCATCATCTCTTTCGTGCATAACCATGTCACTCAGCCTTTAAGCAGAAAAGAACTGATTCTAAGTATTCATTAAATGACTTACAACAAAATTTTGTTAATTTAGCCAACAATCAAAAAAGCAGTATCCAGCAGCAAAATAATTACTATTACTCACAGATTTAACATATAGCATATTTATTCACATATTCTAACAAAATACTTGCCTTCTCCAATTCTCTTTGGCAGTGGGAGAGATTTTAATATTTTAATGTTAAAAAAAAATCCACTGTGCATGTTTCATGTCTTTTCTTAGACTGGCATAGGACTGCCATAATGATAATACATTCAGAATTTAGATAATTTAGATGGACTTGATCACATAATGTCATATGGTCAATGGTTTTTAAAGTCCCTGAATCTTTAAATAATAATAGTATTTTTGCCTGAACCACCACACACTCCGCAGACAAAAACAGAAATAGTGTACTTTGCTGCAATTTCTAATGATCATCATATTATTATTTACTCAATAGTTCAAAAAACACCATGTTGTTAAATCTGTTACTATTTCATTATTTTCAGAAGTCTCTATCGGTGTACAGGACTGTTTTTCAGAACTTTGTCAACACCTACAAATATTTTTAAGCATCTGCCTAAACGACTGAAACTAGATTATTAGTCATAAATCAAGATAATTAAATTCAAGCAAGCCTTCTTGAATGATGTCCTTTATCCTTACTAATAGCTCCATTAAAAGGCTCAGTTCAGCTTCCATTCCAGTCAATGAAATAATGTATCAAGTGACTATGAAAACTTGAGACTAAATACAGAAATCAATCACCAGTGTTGTGATCATTCAGATCTACACCCACTGCCTTGCAAAACTGAAGCAAAAAATAGTTTACCTGCAGCACTGTCTTAAGCAACAGAATTTTACAAAAACAGTGATGCACATGCAAAGCTATTCGTAACGCAGACAAATGCCAGAGACTAGACAGAACATAGAGATAATTATAATGACGTTACAAAACCAGAAGTATTCTTCCAAAACCACAAAAGCAGGAACAGCACGAATCTAAGAGGAATACAATGAGTATTGTCAGGCAAACTGAGTTTTATGAGAACAAAAATTAAAAAGACTGATGCAGTTCACATTAGTGATTAACTAATTTAGGATATGCCAGAAGAAACCAAAACAATGAAGCATACAGGCAGGGTAGATCAAGTGCTCTCTCATAACACAAAGAAGAAGAAACAGTTAATCAAATCACAAGGCTACATTTTAAATACATTAAAACTGAATAATGGGATATTTTAATATAACATAAAATTAACCAGGACAATTCATTGCAGGAGAAGAGTAAGAGATTAAAAATGGATTATACATTTCACTGACTGCACTCACACTTATAAAACGTGTGTGATCTTGGCAGTCAGCCACTGCTTAACACAAATGGTGATTCTCCTTCTTCCTCTGAGCTGTTCATTGCCCAGTGAGCAATAAGACCTAGATCAGTCCTATTGGTAGGGAAAATTCAGAAAAATGGCCAGCGTACCATGCTGCAAAAAGTTACCCTATGTCAAGCGAGCTGTAAAAACTGGCCATGTGTCTCCTCTTAGACACAGCAAATCCAAAGCAGTTAGGCTTGGCTTAATTGCTCTTTCAGGAAGAGGAGGAATGACAACTAAATAACAGCTAAAGGGAACAGTTAAAACTAGTATTTTTTTTAACACTCAAAATGCATAACATAAAAGAATTAAACCTACTTTCCTGATGCATGTTAACATACCGGTAATAGTGTGCTCACAGGCAAGTTAAGAAAGTACTTAGGCCTCTGGACCAGCTTTGTAAAACAGTGAGAACTGCATATGAGAAATTGTCCAATTTAAACCTCAGGTACGTCTTAGTCAGATGAATGCTGCCAGGGGCTAGGGATGAGCTAGCTCCAGTCTGACAGGGAAGGATTGACTTCTGTTCACTGGGAATACATGAACAAACATTGAAAAAAAGCCCCATCTGAACTGCACAGGTCCTTCTCCTAGGTGACTGCCCAAACCTCACAGGCATTTCTGTTTGGTGCTTCAGTAAATACTTGATACTTAGCACCATCTTCAACAGCTCCAATAGACATTAAGAGGGATCTACCTGGAATCACTGAAGGCTAGGACTAGCTTGTTCAGTTTACAAAATTAATTAAAGCTTTATAAGTAGCTGCTTTTAATAGTTCCTTACAGTAAGGAAGTTACAGGACCCTGTCTTGACCCTCTGACTGTTGCCTCTTGGTAACAGGCAGTGCTTTTACCACTGCTGTTGCTCCCGGACCTGATTGTTCCTGGTTTTTAAGACAAAGCTGACATGCTACGAGAGGCAGCTAATACCACAGGGTAAGTAAATTTTCAGGCACTAAGTCAAGAAACTCATCCTACAAGCCTTAGCATGTAGGCCTCTGCCCTAGAATAATACTGTGTCAGCCTCAGGCAGACAACACATGAGGAAACTTTGATATCAATCATGAAATAAATATATTTCCCCTGGCAAAACTGGGAGATACCTATGTCAAGACAAATATAAAATCAGAATGATAGTGTTCCCAAAGGATTTTTGAAGGTAAGAAACGTACAGTGCCACTGCTTGTCAGATGGAGCTCTATACAAAAGTTAGAAGCAGTTGCTTTTTCAAATTGAACCCGTATTTTTCCAAATGCCCCTCAGAGCTCAGCTGAAACACACTCCTGGCTCTAGTATCAGGATACAGGAACCTTACCCCAGCCAACCAGACTCACACCTGAAACTCAGACCAAGAGAAAAACAGCCAGATAGAGTATTTTGTCCGTGATTGCACTGACACTTGTCAGACAAAATCTCAGCCAATTAACGGTGGCTTGAGCATTCAAGGAAAAGAGAAAAAAAAAATATCTTGGCAATCACTCTTAATGTTATAGTTGGTTTTTTTGTATATATTCTTTTCCACATTCACTACTGTGAACAGAAATGTTAACAACAACAGGAGTATTAAGAAGTTTCTCTTCAAGCTGTGATTGCCATAAGCAACAGGAAACCATCTTCAGTCTACAGTGATTTCTTCTAGCTTAAAGGAAACAGAACAAAGGCAAGGTAATTGGGATATAGCACAAAATATTTGTCTTATTAACTCCTCAGAAACTCAGTAAACAAAATGGCCGTTGTCCCACAAAGCTCTAAAAACATGAAACAGGCTCTTCCCTAACAGTCACATGCATCACGTTTCATCACATACATTCCAATGAAAACCTAAGCGCTCTTTTACAATTTATATTTAACGAGATACTCCTTAGTCTTTTGCATTTTGTAACTTGTACTAACCTATAAACTTCCTAGGTTTGACTATACATCTTCCAGCCAGGCAATACTGCAATTGATGGCACGGGTTACAATATAGAACATCAAATTTATAGCTATGTTTTTTAATGTTATGCTACCATGGCTGTAAACATTTTTTTCTTTTAGATAACACCTTCTGGAAAGAGATTTGTCTTCTCTCTCTACCTGGAACTATTTGCTTTCACTGCTCTTCAACAGGGACTCTGCATCCTGAAATATTCAATGGCTAACACTGAGGCACATTATTTTACCAGACCTTTTCCCCAGGATCCTGTCATAGAATTATTAAATGGTTTGGGTTGGAAGGGACCTTCAAAGCCCATCCAGTCCAATCCCCCTGCAAGGAGCAGGGACATCTCCAACCAGGTCAGGTTGCTCAGAGCCTCATCCAACCTGGCCTTGAATGTTTCCAGGGATGGGGCATCCACCACCTCACTGGGCAACCTGGGCCAGTGCTTCACCACCCTCAGTGTAAAAATATTTCTTCCTGATGTCTAGTCTGAATATACCTCCTTCTAGTTTGAAAACATTACTCCTTGTCCTGTCACAGCACGCCCCTGTCAGAAGTCCCTCCCCATCTTTCCTGTAGGCCCGCTTTAGGTACTGGAAGACCGCTATAAGGTCACCCTGGAGCCTCCTCTTCTCCAGGCTGAACAGCCCCAACTTGCTCAGCCTGTCCTCACAGGAGAGGTGCTCCAGCCCTCTGATCATCTGTCACAACACTAGATCACTGCAGCCCAAAGCCAGCAAACAGTAAAATACTATTTATTCCTCCAAAAGAAAAAAGATTAAAGAAAAAAAATCAGAATTACCTCGCTTAAATTATAATCTTTCCCCACCACTTCCAGAACATTCAAGCTACTTAGATCAGCCTTCAGGACAGTGTAACTGACAGAGAAATGATCTTGCTGTAGCTCCTCTGTCAAAAATTCTTCAGCTATAGCCAGCAACTGCCTCCATGTCTTTTTTTCTTGGGACCTTTTTTAACTTGGACTTGTTCAGTATTACCTCTGAATCTATGTCTCTCACCTGGTACGAGTCTTAGCCCTAAGAAAAGACAGTGCCATCTAACAGGCTCCCCATTGATCACTCTAGAATTTAGCATTTTCTGTACTGGCCCATTCCTTCCAGTCATTGCTTGCTCTTGCTTTGTTTCCAGCTCTCAGTCTCCTCTGAGGTAGCTCTTTTCCAGTCAGACAAAATAATATAAATGTATAATAAATTAAATTGATTTCAACACTAATAAAAATAAGTCTATTTCTTTATTTTCAATAACACAGATTTTGCTTAGTTTTATGCATTAGGGTCCTTTGTCTCAAAATATTTTTGTCTTTCTGTCTCCTAGTGTAAATTTTAAATTAAAAGCAAGCATCTAATGCTACAGGGTTCTGAAATGTACCACTTCTGTCAGAAAAAGGAGATACTTCTCACCAGTGACAAGAGACAACAAAAGCATTATTTTTCTCCTTTACTCGGTCAAATATGCTCTTTGAGCAAGGACTGTCTCTCATTGAACAAATATCTGAGTACCTTAAGTACATCTGAAACTCTGACAATGTAAAATATGCAACACACCAAAAAAAAAGACTTGCTTCTCATGCATTTTAATTAAAGCATTTACTAACTGCACTCAGATGTTAAGGCTTTACCTTATTACACTGGTGAGTGCAAATCCTCCTAGTTTTGTATATTGTAATGGAATGCATTCAGTGATCAATATGAAGCAGGGACCTGTCTTTACAGTTTTCTGAATTAATTTTAATAGGGCAGCTGTTGTTAGTAATATCTATAATCTCTTGTAATGTTTATATCAATTTGCTCTATTTTATTGATAGATTTGAACTTGCATTTCACCTTATGTAAGAGTCATATGACCATTGACATTCTTTCTTATTCTATTTGCCATTCTTGGAACAAATGGAGCTTTATGAATTGGAAATCCAACGACTTGGTCCCCTTGGCTATTAAGATATTTATGAGAGTTAATGTTAATAATATAAAAGAGACTAAAGAGCTTGAAGTTAGGGTAATACTCGCATATTTCTGAACTGTAATTGTCCCTCAGTTTAGCGTGTTTCCTTCTTCTGTTTGAAACTATTGAGAGATATGAGCTAGGGAGCTTTTAGAGCAACACAATACAGTGAAAATCAGCAATGAGATGTGAGCTGATATAGCAAATGCACAATAAACAAGGGTAAAAGTAGGAAGAGCTGTCAAAAGAAGGTACTGTAAATAGACTCTTAAGGGTCTCCTATTCTCAGATACGGTATGCCAATATCTGTCCTTTTCCATCTACAAAGCAAAATGCTGAACCAAGGCTCTTTTGGCTTTGTTCTGACATAAATTAAGTACGTGGTTTGCTGTTTTTTTAAAGAGTTGCTAAAGGAGACTGTAAATTACATTTGTTCTGAACTGAAGATGGGGGTCATTTTGTACCTCCCTGCTGCTTGCCTCTTTTCTATATCGGGAATGTAAAACCAGAAACAGCACCATTTACAAGACAAGCTCAGAACAATTTCAGTAATTGCCACATTGAGAAAATAGGAATTTTTTTTATTTCTTTAGTTTCAGCCATGACATAAGCAAAAGATGCCTGTTGATTGCATCATAAGCAATTAAGAAACATCTTGTCCCCTTCACTGAAGGGAACAATGAATAAAACTATGCCGAATCTTGAGGAAAAAGTGGGATGAAAGTGTGCTAACCAGAACAGTGCAATCTGTAAGCGTAACAAATACTTCCAAGTACCCTGTAAGCTTTGCCCATGAGAAAAAGCTTCAGAACTACTGAAACTACCTGAAACTTTGCCCAAACTTCTTTCGTCCTGGACTATCCTACTTGCGCTATGGCCTTTTCACTAGGATGAAGATCTTTCTGCCTGTAAGGTCATCCCACACAGATAATACAACGTAACTCCCTGCTTTCATTTGATCATTCTTCAGAACAGGGTTATCGATAGTCACCAAAATTATTCTTCATATATAAGAAAAAAAAGGAACTTCTCAAAGTAGGGGAATTTAAGGCAAAAATTCCCTTTAGACTCTAACTTAGAAAGCATGCCCTCCCTACCTACTTACTTCAGCAGCAGAGCATTTCCATCTGTATGTTGCCTCTTGCTTTTTAAATCTTGGCAATGTAAATCCACAGTGTAACACAATCTCTCTCTGAATCACTGAACATACAAAATCAGATGAGAATTATGGGTTGAACATCCAATTGCAGGGGATCCTGCTAATAAAACTTATTAGCAGTTTTATCTTTGACAAGAAAGAGGTTTAAGCAATTACAAGTCCTTGAATAAACACAAGGAGTACTTCTGCCCAAACAGATGAGTCCAGCACATTGCATTGTTTTATCCAATTCAGGTATTTAATTAAATCTTTAAAAATATTTTGCTGCAGCTTGTGTAGATCTCTTCCTACATGTCTCCTACAGACACTTCATGGCTGAGCTTGCACATGAACCACTCATTAGATTGATAAGAACTGTAAATGAAGGCTGTAACAGCAGGCCCTGGGTTTGCAGACATACTTGCCTGCATAAAAAAAAAAAAAAGTAATTTGAGAACTCTGCTACTAGAGATTTCTCCTTAGCAATTTAATTCCAAATAAATAGTGACAAGCAAAAATCTGATAAAATTGTCAGCTCATTATGAAAGCACAAGTGAATACAGTAAATATAGAAAAATATGTTTGAACAGAAGTTTGTGATGTCCTGTATTCCCTACCACTTTTAACACTCCCAAGTGTTCTTCGTCTTTCCCAGACACATTATCAGATTTCAAACTGGGATAACAGTCACGTGGAACAGTTTCATTTACTGAACAATAACTCTTTCAAACATATTCAGCTGAGTTCTCTGATCAGCTATCTATTCAACAAACAGGATGTTTAAAATATTCTTCTCTGGCAAGTTGTCTCATTTTCTTTTCAAAAGACTCATGCCCTCTCTTAAACAATTTCTTGAAAGATGACTCTCAACTTGTGGGATTAATCATAGCCTAAAGCTTGCTTCTGACATGATTGACTATTTCTACCTGACTCAAAAGACACAGGTCAAAGCATTTCAGCATAGCTGCTCCTCACTTAAGCTCTGTACTTAAAGATCGGTAGTATGGGAAAAGGGGAGGGAGTACATTATTCATACGTTATAAGCAGAAGGCCAAAAAATAGTATGAGGGAGGATTTTTACACAATCCATTGATTTCCTGTGTTTAAGAACTGTCGCAGAATTAAGTTTCTCTGCATTTATCATGTTGCAAGAATGCAATCAGCATCAGATGCTATTACAAGGTTTCTCACATCACAAACACAACTTACAATGCATCTCATGCATGATATGCATCACTAACAATGGCACTTGAGGAAAGCTATCCTTACACCTTTCATTATTCAAATATGTTAATGAGTTCCCCCAAAAGATTACCGAGAAGCCTAACAGACCAAAAACTTATCTCAACAATCGTTTTACACAGTCTTTCAATGAAGCAATGTGAACTTCTGCATCTAAATGATCCTTCCCTTAATAGCCCGGGAATAATCACACCCTCGGCACTTCTGCCAGGCCATCAGGGTATTTTAACAAATTAATGAATTTATATTTTTATGAGTAGCTGCACCAGGAGAGAAATTATCCTTTGAAAAAAATACGAACTTGTATGAAAGATATTTGGACTGAATGGCTTAGGTCCTCTTCTTCTCAACATGGAGGTGTAAATGAGGAGGAGACTGACAAAAAAACCCGCCACTTTTGCTAGTAAGAAATACCTCAAACCATTACAATCAACTTTCTTTGATCTCTGAGATAATTTTCTAATGGAGTACCCAACTCAGTGCAAGCATTTTGTTAGCCAGAGAACTTCCTTTCAGTTAGTTATTTGGATATGACTATACTTTCACCAACAGAGAATATTAATCAATAGACTAGTATATCAGAAACTGCTCCCCACCTACTTCATCCATCGCCACGATGACCAGAATGAGCCACAGCATCACTCCAAGCTATTCTGCTTAATACTTTTGGAGGCTATGCAAGGATGGAAAAAGAGAAATGAAGGAAATTGCAGTGGAAATACCTAACATCCCTGCAGTCCATGCAGTACTTTGCAAACAAGGGTATTCTCTGGGCCCACATTCCTGATCTGTGTCACTGCACAAAGTCGCTCACACTCCTTTGTTCCTCTTTTCAGCATAAGGACATGGAGCCTGGGAAACTCTTTAATAAGGAACTGTATTTTTTAGGCTGAATTTCTGTCCTTCTACTAGTTCAGTAACTTTCCTCTCTTGCCTGAATATATTAAGAAAGATTTAAGTGAAGATAAAAATAATTAAATTTCTATACCGGAACTTCATACTCTTAAACTATTTCTTGTTCTCCTTTCCATGAACTTCATCAGCTTCTTATTTCAAACAACCAAATACTTTTCTTAATACAATGTTTAGCTATGCCCAATAAGAGTTCCTTTGCCCTTGTCTAGGCTGCTGTCAGACTATTTCTTTGTCTTCACACTTCCTTTATTCTATAATAGACCTTGCATTTCAAGTGCTTCAGTACTCTTTTTGTGTTCTGCTTTAAAGATCAAATTACAAGTTAATTTTATCATATAAAATGAGTTCTTGCCAAAACCCAAATACTATGTTTCCTTTCTCCAGTTACATTTCTAATTCTTTAGTCATGTAATTTGCCTAAACCATTTTCTTATATTGACATAGCTGGCAAGCTATACAATGCAGAAAACATTTTATTACTGCACAATTTTCAATATACAAGCTTTGCTACATTGAATTTTATATAGTCTGCTTGAGCAAGGTCATACCTGCATTCCAGTTATTTCTTACATCAGTTGATGTGATTAAACTGAAAATATAAATCACTGAGTTGTTGAGTCCTGAACTACAAATAAAGACACTAACAGACCACTTTCTATTAATTCTCTTCCAGTATAGCGGGACTATTTGCCCAGAAGCAGATCTGAAAAGTATTGTAAAGATTTTAGATTATGTAGAAGATTTTTTTTTTTTTTTTCCTTGCCGACTCACTAGTATTTTATTTCTAGATTCAAACAATCTAGAAAGAGCTCATATCCAAGCAGGTTGTTGATTAGTTCTTTAAAGCTACTCAGTGGAAGAAGTCCTTGCAACCCCTCTGCGGTCTGCCTCTTGTGGAGGTCACTACTATAGATTTCAAAGGTCTTATGAGAGAAGGGAACTGCAACGGCCTCTCGTTATCACTACAACCTCTTCTCAGTTATTTCACATGTGATTATTGCCACTGGTATTGGAAATCGGAAAAAGGAAACTTTTCTGTCCATCTTGGCAAAAAAAGTTACTAACGAAATGTAAAAAGAAATCAAATGAAGACCATTATTCATACATGCACCTGAAAGGACAGGACAAAAAGCTTACAGGTATGGGATGCTAATATCCAATGTAAAACCTGGGAAATCAAAAGCAAGGATACATACTTCAGATACACGAAGTAAGCCATTGAAAAGAAATGTGGCTACACAGCTATTGAATTATTACTAAAAAGGGACTGTCAATCAGTCATCTTCCTAAACGAGAGTATTGTTTCACCTGGGGGTATTTACATTTGGCTACAAATTAGCTGTACAAGCTTTCTTCCAACTCATATTATTAGACAGATTTTATCAGGACATCTGCTAGAATGTAAGGTAATGAATCTCATGGAGTACTTTTCTTTCTCAAAGTGACTCCTAAAGCAGATTGAAGGATGACAGATCTGCTTTATGGTAATTTAAAAATTCTTCCATCCTGAGCTTTTAGAAAGCTTTCTCTGAAACGATAACAAAATCCCAGATTGAAGGTCTCCATCTGTCTGTTAAACGATAGATTCCATGTATTTTTGCTCATGGTGGAAGCATTAGCTTGGCCTAAAAGCACTGTTAAAAGCCCAAAACTTTGCACTGGAATATAGGAATTGTCCTTTCCAGTTCCCCTTCTTCCTTTCCCCCTCTGTCCACAGAAAAATAGGAAAAAAAAGACCAATTCCAATGTCAGTATTGTAAAAAAGTATATTTTTAAAATATTCTGACCTGTATTTATCCAGTAATTTTAAAATTCTTTTCTTTTGTTTTTTTTTT
Organism: Ardeotis arabs; assembly: GCA_011801015.1. Lineage (NCBI taxonomy): Eukaryota > Metazoa > Chordata > Aves > Otidiformes > Otididae > Ardeotis > Ardeotis arabs. The sequence continues at coordinate 94,605 of JAAGAY010147612.1, forward strand.
TTTTTTAAATGCCTACACTCTGCACTCTCAGTATAGTCTTTGGTCATATATTCTATGAACTCTACAATTGTTTACTATGTCCTTTAAAATGAAAACACACCTAAGTTTGTCTAGAATCAATCACCTTCCAAGTATGTAGCCCTGCCCATAAAACATCACACAAGTACTTAAACTACCCTCAGTCAGCAGGCCTACAGAAATATTTTTTTGTTATTTTGAGACAGTTACATGATGAGATGCAACACAATGAGATAATGATGGTCATTAAAGAGGAAAACAGCGTTGCTCCTATAGAAGATGAGGTCCAAAGAGGATTTATTACACAGTTGTTTCCGCAAGAAAGTCCAACACACTCAGTAATGAGTTAGAAACTAACTTATCTTATGCTTCTAATGTTTCTTTCAAATTAAGTAAGGCAGAAACACCTGTCAGATTAAGGTAAGAAAAGAGATACGGGTATTTTTCAAATGTCTGAAACTGGGGAACTTCCACTTTAACTGACATGCGTACATGAACAGCACAGAAACGTAAGCAGAGACCACAGAAATAATCCGAGTATTATCATAATCCAAATATAAAGATGTAATTCAAGCACGTTTTGCAGAGTTCAGTTTGTATGTCTCTGGAGATGCACTCTGTGTAGAAGTAGCAACAGATGCAGCTTCTCCAAAGCAAAGACGTGATCAAAGATCATGTTTATGTCACCAAGTGCTGTAAATAATGATGCCCTGGAGTTAAAGGCTGTGCTGAACTTCTCATATCTCAATTGATTCTTATACGATCTGACATTCCCTGGCTTTTGTGAAACCAAATATATTTATGAATCAGACAGATGTCTTCAATATTACAGTGCTGTCAGCAACCCTGCCTCTCTGATGTTTAATATTTCATATCATAATAGAGAGTTTGTTCAGAGAGCTACTATCTGGTGAGAAACCTCAGAGGAGAAATCTCGGTCCACCAATGCCAATGACCACTCATGTTATACTCTAAAGGAGCATTAGAACGGCCATTTCAGTGTACTACTGGCTACTATATAGCAATTGGATTAAACAGAATTTGAAAAACCTTGACTTTCGATGGAGCTGAATCATATCTGGTTGTAAGAACACTGAATCTTTTTCCTATTTCAAATAGAAAAATCTTGCCCTGGTCAGACCAAAGGCTGTCTGCCACTTCCTTTGAAGGGATCATGCCATCAACAAACATTAATAAGTGTCAGGTTAATCACAGTTCTTTTTATGCAATACTGTTAATTAAATAAAAAGTTTGAACAACTCTGTTTAATTTCCAGTTCTCCACAGACTAACTGTTAATACATTAAAAGGATTAAGGCTGTGAATCAATAGTTACATGTCGACCTCCCTAATGCTATTCCCTCAAAAAAACCCCAACCAACCAACCGAAACAAACAAACAAAAAAATCAATGCTTCTGTTTACTTGGCGAGATCTCAAATGAGCTCTATTGCAGATTCCTCGTCTGATAGCCGAGTTACTTGCCTATGGAATGCCACAAAGAACAGAAATAAAGCTCTAGCTTTTCCTAGCACCGTCAGATTTGATCACAGCATCAATAATTAAAACTTTCCTTGTCCAACTAGCACCAGCACAATAATACGCTAAAGAATAAAAATGAAAAAACCTGTTTACCTGACAAACTGGTATTGATCCAGTTATTGACATTTACTGTATTTTTTAAAAAAAAGTATAGGCTAAACTAGAGATACTGCAAGAAGAACGAACTGCCCCGTTAGATGAATAAAAACTGACTTAGGCTTCTGATACAGCTGTGAATCTGATATATGGACCTATCAAACAAGAGTTTTGCAGTAATTTTTAGAGGAAGTTCAAAGACAGCTTATGGGCTTATGTCAGGTTAGGTACACAGCTGGTGAAATAGGGGAAGGCATTAAAATAATTTAAATTCCTACTTTGTAATCCAGAGGAATCGATAAGTATCCTTTCAGACTTCCAACACAGTAGAAACATTTGCAAATGTTGTTTCATCAGCTCTGTATTGCAAATTAGTTGCTTTTAGAAAGCTTCCTTCATTTTTCTGGGAACATGAAAGCTGCTTTGGCACAGTTCGTTTTGGTGCACAGTATTAATTATGCATTTATGCTGGTCGTCCATTTATTGCTTGATTTATTCGTATGGCCACATAACAAGACTTCCATAAACTTATTCTAAATACCTAATGTGAGACAAATTCTAAGTTTAGAAACTCTTCATCATTAATATCTATTTTCCATTCATTTAAATGCCTATGGTTATTAATCTCCTGTATCATGTTAGACTAGCTTTAATATATTTTCCTTTTAGGTTTTTGTTTTTCCTAAAAAACAAATTATTGCTTACAGGTCAGGTTATTTTCACATCTCGTTTTACTTACTACTCAGCTAAATCTGAAAGGTGCAGCTTGTTAATGAGTGCTACATGGATATTAATAGCAATTGATATCAAAGCCACTAGGTCAAGCGAATGCTTACTTAAGATAGCACTGTTTGTCACCAAGATAAAACGCCTTGTTAATGTTATGCATAAAATCAATGGATTTTCATTTTCTGGCATCTGTTTCAGTTCTCCTCACTTATTAGCAACCAGCACTCATGGCTCTAAGGGAAAATTACTGAAAAAAGATGTGCTTCATCTCCAGCTACAGGTGAGCAGCTTGTGAAATTTTCAGAGGTCCAATGGCTGCTAAAAATTTGAAACAAAGCTAGACAAATTCAGGTACAGCCCTTGGAAATCCATGTGACAAATGAACAGTACCATTTGCGGGATCCCAGATTCTCTAGATACACAGTATAAATTTCCAGCCCAAATAAAAAGACATAGGAACACCCTCAAATTCTCTAACATAGCCACAAAACCACAACAGCTGTTGTCCTGTTAGACTAGCTGCAATGGCAGCACTTCAGTGCCAGAGTCTTCACAAAGCACGTAGTTCATATGACACAAGCTTGTCACCTGCGACATTCAGACTTCATTTGAGCAACTCTGCTTGAGCTACTGAGAAGTCCAGCCAGAACCAAAACGTTCTGGAGCAGCCTGAAGTTAAAAAGAAATATGATGAGCAAGGTAGGTGTAATCTCCTGAAACAGATTACGTGAGCTTTGAAAATGGGTTGCTTCATTTGTACTAGGTACTGAGGAGCAAGAGGGCAGCTAGGAAGCACAGATGGCAGAAGACTTATTCTGCTGATTACTGCAAAGCAGAAAGCCAAAGGAAATAGGTCATTTTCAGCCAGTCACATGGAGGTGGACCAAGAGCTATGAAGCAGCTGACAGAATACTCCTGCAGCACCAGAAAATTCCTGGGAGTACCCAAACTGAGAAATACATTCAGATTAAAAGGAAAGATCACTTGGAAGGACTATCTAAGGTGCTATACTAAAAGAAAAATACATCTTGGTAGCTTCAGAAAAGGAGTAGAATCTTCTGGAGTAGGGAATAAATATGGCAAAACTGGACAATGGACCAAAAGCCAAGGAAGTGATGTAAACTCAAAAAACTACAACGTAGCTTAGGCAAGGTAACAACAGAGGTGAAATCTCATTGGAAAAGGCATATTACCTTCGATCAGAGGCTGAAGAAAGTCTCGAAGTTGACAGCATATCCGTAGGGCCTTGTATAGCAAGTAGTGATCTGAACAGACTGATGTATGCATATGCTATGCATCTATGATCTATAAAGATCACCAGCAGGTGAAGAAGTTGATTCTGATTATAGAAGAGGTATTATAAGGACTTCAGAAACACCTCACCTGAGACAAAATTTCGTTTTTCTTGGGAAGATTCAAAACGCAGAAAGAGAAAATTTCTATCCTGCTTTCTGAAGAGACAGAGAGACAGTGTAATAAATCCTGTGCCTGAGGCTAACCACAGACAACTCTGAGGCTGACAAAAAGGCTTTCTTGATGACTTCTGCAACTGATGCCTGAGGATGATCCTGATTTCAGAAAAGCACTGTGCTAAGATGCACTATGGGCTTTCCAGATGACTAACCCTGCTGAAAAGCAATTACGAAGAGATGAAATCCCAGTCAACAGTGAGCTAATAAGTACTGCAGAACAGCCACTACCAGGAGTAAAGGAGAGTCAACGTTACTCAACACCCTCCTCAATCTTGAAACTGGAGTATGAAGTCCCAGGGCCCAACAGTCCTGGAGTAAGTGCACACTGCACGGGGGCACCTGATGTTCACTGACGCACTGATCTGCTAAACACAAAGAACAAGAGCTTGTATCTTCTGGGGCAGCAAAATGCTCCTAAATAGACCATCAGAAATACAGCTGGTATGCAAATCAGTTTGAATAATATGAAGCTGGTATGAACTCTTACAGGAAACAGAACGCTCAGGCGTTTCAAGATACACATTTTCCGTGTTTGATCATGATGTATGTAACATCAACCCTCATTGTCTAAAGGCAGCCTTTGGCAATAATCTGCTACTCTTGGAAAGAAGCTGCTTGTGCTAAATTGGCATGACCATGTTAAGAATGAGATAACCATAAAATGTAACCATGTGAAAATGATGGGGACTCATGAGACGATCCAGCTGATTGACCAAGCCTGTCAGACCATGACTAACCACTTGAGGACGATTGTTGTTGTTCTCAGTTGGACAGAGGGAAGCATATAAGAGGCAGATCATAGAAAAAGGGCCAGCTGCCACCCAGAAGAGTTTAACTTAGTAAGGCAAAGCACAACGTGACAGTTACAGCTGCAGCGTGGCTCCTTCCTTCAGCGGACTTGTAAACAGAAAAATCCCAATTACTGGAGACAAGCTCCTTACCCAGCCTGGAAGTGCTGGAAATACCAAAATGAAGTATCTTCTCATCTGATACTAAATAATGAATACACACAAGTGAATCTCTCCAACCAGGATATGCGGAAGATAAAGCAACAACTTCTTAATATGTGGATCTCAAGATATTGCGGGTAGGCAGTAGATATCCTACCTATAATACTCCTTTAAGTTTTCCTCCAGATTCTGAGCACAGATGGTCCTACGGAAAGCATCTAAAAGAAGATTGTTCTCTTTAATAAAGACACAAATATTAAGCTGGAAGAACAGAGCAAAGAGGATGGCAGTGTAAACAGTGAGTACTGGAAAGAAAGGGGAATCACCAAGTGGCTAGCGGAATAAATACCAAATTGGATTTTTCAGGAATAAATTACTTTTGCACTTCAATTTCAGGTTTCAATTTCTTTTGAGATGTATAGAGACTATAAAAGGTAAAGTGATTTATAGAATACTTATACCCAGAATGTAGAGAAATGAGAACACATGATGGAAGCATGCTTTATAAAGACTGCTATAAAGTCACAGCTTTCACATTAGGAGAGTACTGTACAATCCAATCCAAAACTCACATTTAATACAAAATTAAATTGACTATTTGTTCCAAAGGCAGAGTTAAAGAGGGAGGCATGGTTTGCTGAAGGGAGCTATTAGCTGTAATTGCCATTCAGCAGGCCAGAAACACAGATTTGAGGAATAAGAATATGCAGGGATTTAAAAACGTCCTTTCAGGAAAAGGAGGAACAGGATCACCAACCAACGGGAAAACAACCAAGCATTCGAATGGCGTTCCTGACACTGCATAAACTGTAGAGTTAGGGAGATCCAACCAAAAGAAATGCAAAGTAAACTGGGGCTTGGAAAGAGGAATTTGGGCATTTGATTTGTTTCTTAACAGAAAGCACTACTGGGAGGAGGGATAAATGTTCTTACACACAACTCATACATTTTCTAAGTGTTGCTGTACCTGTTATATTCTTTTATCTTCTAGTAAAACCACTACTGTAATTGTTTACTACTTCTCATAATGAGTATTATTATGCAAGACATAATTACATCAACAGATATAACATGATTCATTTTAAAGCCATGCAGAATTACAAATTTTGGTTTTCATCTGGAAAAATGTATCTCTGATCGTATCATGATCAGCATGAATTTGATTACCTTATTCAAATGAATTTCTCTTCATTACTCACGATAATATACTGCTCAGAGGGGCCAAAGCTTCCATGCTATTAATTTCAGAAGATTTGTGTAAGTCATGTGGGGCTTTGATTAGAGCTGCTGAAAAATTTTGGAACATATTTAAAATAAAACCATGTACCTGGGCAGATGCTAAAAGAACCCACTGATCTAACAATTCTCATTTCATTTTATAAAAAATTAGCTATTTTTTGACAGCTCCTTTTATACATATGAAAGTTTATAAATATTTTTCTCAGATTCGCTTTTTCCCCATGGTGTAAGAAAGATACCAGTTAAAAATTGTCCACCACAGTCCAACATATAAGTTTAGAAGAAACCAACAATGACAGAGTTGATTTGCTATTTTGAATTAAGGAAATATTCCATTTTATTAAAACATTATCTCATTGTGTTGTAGACAACTGATTATTGACAACTGCTCTAAATTGGAATTATTTTGTATAAACATGGAATTCAACTGAAGGTAACATGAGCTGCTGAAAATTTTGCTTCTATTGTATCCGGAGTTTTCAATATGAATATCAGTTCAATAAATTATTGTGAATGAAGATTACAGATAAGAGGAAATTACTGAAATACATGTTATGAAAGAAATCTCAGATCGTGAATTTGAAAAACAGACCTGCCAAGAACCTGCGGTAGCAATGGAGATACATCGATTTTGTATGTATGAAGCAGATCATCTCCAGGAAAGAGAATCACCAGGACCAATTATAAGGGAGTTTTGCACCATTAGTTTTAGATTTATTGTTTTGGCTGGTTTTGGAGGTGAGAGGATTACTTACTCCATTTCAGCAGAGAAAAGACAGAGTTTAAAAAGAAACAGCCTCTACAAGGCAGGATCAGTACCAAACTGTAAGATAAAGAACCATATGCTAAATGCTGTGTCCATGCCCTAAATTTAACATCAACCTACAATTAAGTATCCCCAAGTCACTCATAAGACATCCAAAACTGCTCTCAAATTTATTGAGTCATGAGATGATGGCAGAGGCCTTAAACTAAAGGCAGAGGATGATACTAGAGGCTTCAGGGATATAATCACCAAAAGGCAATTGCTGTCAGGAAATGAACGTGACCATGGAACCAGCTTATGGTTAATAAGGGGAACAAAGAGCATATATATATTAAAAGAATTATGCATACGGTGAAACTGGGAACCCACAAAGAAAGAATAAGCAAATGACCCTCATTAGTTAAATTAACAGACCCAGGAGCAAGGTACAGGAAACTTCCAAAGTAAAAAATCTCCTCTTAATGAAGAGCCGGGGGCTACAGATGTCTGACGTGACACCCTCACACTTCTTCAGGAAGATGAATACCCAGTTCTGGGATTCACAGGAGTGGTGGAAGGGCAAACATAACACATTGGAAAGAAGACAGTGGGGATCAAGGAGCATGCAACAGTTGCAACTGTTTCATTATTAGGACGTTATCCTGAAATTTCATTCTTTTATTTTATTTATAATAAGTAGATACGGATTAGTAATCATTCTTTTATTAGATTAACAATAAATTCTTTGCTATGCATATAAGGTATGTTCCCTATTTGCCCATAACAAAGTTTTGTACGAAACAGTGTTCATAGAGCTTTGGAATATGAAGTGTATCAAACAGACAATATCATTCATTCCATTCAGCCTGCAATTTTGCCTGCAATGACCACTTGTGCTCACTGGACTGTCATAGAGTGTGATTCCAGAACACTTCTAATGTTATCTCACATGACTCTCCAAATAGAGATTGTTTCAAAATACTATTAGAGTGTGCTAAAAAACTATAAATCACAGTCCTCCTTTTCATCCCAGAAAGGGATGTTTCTCTTATGTTAAATTTTATACTTTAACAGTTTCTATTAGCTGAGCCTAGCTCCATTTTAAAAAAGCAAAGCAAAAGAAAAAAATTGTATACTCTATCAGTAAAATACATCTTTAACATTTTATCTGTGTTTTCATTAATGTCTGTGTTAGACTCAAAACCCTCCCTTCTAAAAATCCCATTGGCTAACCTTTAAACCTTAACTGCAAGGCTACTTTGTAATATCTGGAGGAGAATTTAAAGGATTTATTAAGAAAAAAAAACCTAATGTAAACCCCAACCTTTTCACTTTTTAATATGCAAATTTATATGTGCAAAATTCATACTAATTATATCAAACAGAGTAAAAGCAGTGCAGCATTCCTACAAAGAAAAAATGTGTCCCTTAAGAAAAAAAAACCGAAAAAATGAGTTAAAAATTACATTAAGAATAAAATTGTGGCTCATGGTCTGAAGTCAATGTATCAGTCCATACATAACTTGAATTATCTCATCCTCTTATTTTAGTCTCTCTCTGACATCCTCTCACTAAAACATCAGCTAAATTATCTTACATTCTCTCAGATGTCTTATTTCTCAGATGAAGGGAACCTGAGACACTCTATATTTAAAAGTGACATTTTGGTATTCAGAAGAAAAAAAATAATACTTGTGATATTGAATATAATCCAGAAAACCAGCTGCCGAGACAATAATTAAAAGTTAAAGCAGTCATTTACAATGGCTATCAGAGGAGATTTGTTTAAAATAAATCTTTGTAATCAATAGACAAAACAGGCCCTTGGAAGCAATAGCTTAGGCTGGTAATATACACAAACCCTCAAGGCTACACCAGGCATTAATTTAGGGCCCAACTCCACCACCCTTATTCCCGCTCGTTATTTCCCTTCCCTGCAGGTCCCACTGAAATGCCCAGGTCGGTCTGCCTCGCTCTGGGAACCAGGCTGATGCTATGCTAAAAACTTGCCAACTTTGCAACAACTTCAGTGCAACTAAGCAGGTATGAGGTTACTAAGAAATATTTGGAGACTTAAGAAATGCAATTAAAAATATTTTTAAAGCTCTGACAAATATTTGTTTAATCAAAGCTATTAGTTCTATGATGCCATCACTTCTCTAAGCTCCTTTCAGTTCCTGCTCACCTATATTGTATTTGATAACTTCTACACTGTTCTGCATGCTTGATATTCTTTGCTTAATGAACCTTCACTTCACAGTTCATTTGTCTATGTAAAAAAACACATCACTGCGGTTGGTACTGGCTCATCCCCTACACAAATGACCATTTCTTTTCATAAGAACAGTCCTCCTAATTTCAAAGCCAGAGTCAATGCCGTGTTGTTATCACTCATATTGCTGCTGAGCATATTCAAAGAACAAAAAGAAGAAAATCTGTCTCAACACTTACGCAATTATGACATATCAGAGAGAACAAGGAAATATAATCCCTAAAAAAGGAACTTTCCATTCCACTATTGTTCTACTATAAATGAAGCCAAAAGCAAACAGAAACAAACTTTTTGAATCGTGAGGAACTTCAGAGACTAATAAGCTCTTGACTCATTTCTAACTAGCGAAGTTAATTTACCAAGAGAGTGTAAAAAACCAATTTCTCCAAATGAATGCTGCTTTTCTTTTTCCTTAGAGCTCTTGGAGAGATGAAAACATGAGACTACTGGTAGAAAATGCCATGATTCACAGTCAGTGAGCAAGAATTCCAAATAGCCTCTAAGTACACTTTTCAGAGTAATCAGTCTTCAGGCAAAATATAGGGTAATTTTCAAAACCCGTTAGATTGGGCATGTTAGGAAAAAAATGGTTCTCATATTCACGTCATACCTGAATATATCTAATTTTTATTTAAGCTTTCAAAGATATTGTTTTCAATAGGGAACCAACTGTGCAGCTTGAAGTCATGTGTTCAGGGTTTTTTTTAAGAAAATACAGCAGATCTTCATCAGTTGTGCTCTCTCTAGTTCTCAGCCAAGATTGATTCCATCAACAGGGAATTGCATCCAATAATCTACCAAAAAGACATTTTAACTTTCAAAAAACATGTACATATAACCTGGAAAAATTGGAGATGAACAGGAACCCAAGGAGGATTGTTACTAATTCTAGGACTGTGGTCATCTTCCTGTGACAGAACCACCTCCACACCTTCAATGATGTGGCTGAAAACAGTCCTCTACAGAGGACTAAAGAAAGATATTTCCAGCACATACACCCTGAACAGTATTTTCCAGAATAAGAAGCAATGATTGTACTACTTTCTATCTTACATGCTCAGCTTCTTTCAATCATGAAAGATTAACCTCAGCTATGACAGGCACAAGTCCCCAGTGCATTGCTCCTTACATGCATAAAGGTCAGGAAGGAGCATTAAGCACGGGTAATTGTTAGAACTTATACGTGACACCGCTGGAAGACATATATACAGGAAGGTATACATTTATTAGCAGGTAAATGTAAGAAATTCCAAATTGATGACTACAAGGTTAGACATGGTGGGGGTTTTTGATGAAATCTGTTCAAGTTATGTCACAAACTACAGACTGGATGCAGATTTCATGAACAGCTGCACAGCTTATGGTAGGAGATAACGATGTATAAGAAAGAACATTAATCTAATATTAAGCTGATATAACTTGACTTCCTGATGTTCAACACAGTATTTTTAGTCTAAAAAATATATTTGTTTAGTTACTGAAGCAGCACAGTTTCAGTTCATTCTCAAACACACCAATTTGTGCAATATTAGGTTGTGGAACTTATAGCTTTGGCTCTTAATTCAAGTTACAAGTAACAGTTTAAACTGTAACAGTGAGAAGCTCTTAACACTGCAATATTTAACCTATCAATTCTCTAGTCTTTGCAAGTGTTCAGCAAGGCACTGGCAGCAGCATGCCTCCATAAAACATACAAACAGGTTTTTTTTAATAAAAAAATCTTACACAACAGAGCAAAACCTTTCCCACAGCTTGTAAATATCATATTGTTACACAGCCAGCAAAGCACTGATCCAAATCTTTAGACAGCAGCAAGGAAAGATCTAAAATTATAATCAGAGGTCTCAAAAGAAGAAGAAAATTACCTTCTGAACCTAGAAGGGCTGCAGTTGTGACCTGGAACAAATCAGGCTCAACCCACTGCTGCATTTACTGCACATTTGAACTATCACTAGGAATGATTACAAAACCAGGTTTGGTTTTTTCTCCACCAAAATAAAAAAAAAAAAAGGCAGCAGCACTTCTGTAACAGACATTATTAGAATTAGTTCACTGCTGAAAATGGGACAATTTGGGCTTGTTTGCTTATCTCAGCTGATAGTTACCTTGTGCTGGTTACAGTTTCCCACCTGGTTCACTGCTTGCAGAATTGCAGGAGTGCTGCCAACCCCTGCCTAGCACTTCACAAGCCCTCAGCAAGGCACATCAGTAGCACACAGGCCAGTTAACACAATCTTTGCCATGGCAGAAGAAATAAATGTTTCTTGCCATTCAACTCATCTTTTCTGAGTTCCCCTCCTCTAACCGTTAGGCTCTGGTCTTGCTTTGAGCATCATGAGCATGTTCAGTGCAAATCCTCTGGCTTTTTGGTACTCAAAGGGGAGGAATCATCCCTGATTCCCAAGGCAACTTTTAGCCAAACTGTCCCAAACATCCCGCAAATGCTGCATTCATTAAACTCTGATTATTGCATTGACTGAATTCACCAGCATATCAGTCAGGTGAATATTTTGAAGTATTAGGAATATACAGATACTGTGTGAATATTTTATCATCTTTTTAAACTTGCCAATATTGGCAATTTTGTAGATATTGAGAGGAAGAAAGCAATATATGAAAATATGAATGATACATTTTAGTAATGGATTAAGTTAACTACCACTTAATTTTATCTTCTTACAGTGCAAGCATTTTAGCCAAAACTTACGCAGCAGATGGCCTCATTTATTTTATTTTTTTTCCCTCTGTATGTTATTATTTCCTACCTGAATCCGTCAGTTAAATGTCTAGCATCCAGTTAAGAATCACAATCTCCTTCTCCCAGAATTAGACTCAAATCCAGGTATTGCATCTTGCTAGGAGCTGCACCTCTTCAAAGCTATTGCTTATATGTGAAAGTGGGCTGCCCTGCTGCTACTAGTTCTTCTGGGCTGGAATCGGTGCCTTCGTTCCCTTAAAAATTTGTTCAAGGGCCTGGGAGCTGCTAAAGAAACAGGCTGCCTCCCCTAAATTACGTCCAACCACCCAGAATTCCTTTCCCTCAACTTGCACTCAGGCCCTCTGCCTGTTACAAATCTTATTCTCCCTGAATGGCAAAATTCCCTGCTTTCAAAAGCCTTTCTCCATCCTATAGCTGTGCCATATGATCCCTGAACTTCTCCAGCAGAACATTTCCAGCAGAAGTAGCTGCAGCAGACAGAGGTGAGTCTGATCAGCCAATTCCCTTAAAGCTTCTACGCAGCCACACGTAAAATGCTTTACTGTTAGTTCTACAGGGAACATTTGTTCTCCTTCTAGGCAAAATCAGAGGAGGGCAACGTTGGACCTAATGCTGAGAGAAACTGTAGCTGAAATACTGCATTTGAATCCCATATGAGGAGAGGATTCCTCACATATCCTTACCCATTACTTCCAGTTCTAACAAGCTGCTTTTAGCATTGCTCCCTCACATTCCAGTGAGGCCTTTGGGAATCAGAAATCTGCAGCTGGAAGGGGATGCTAGGGCAGTCACTCCTTCTATTAGCTCAGATGAACTGCACGGAGGAAAAAAAATAAAATAAATGCAGCCTGACACTTTCTTCAGTTTTCCGCCTTCCCATGCCATGGGATTTAAATCCAAGTCACAGAGGGTATGTTTTAGAGAAGGAATCCAAGCAACAAGCTTCCACTACCAGTTATGCTGTCCAAGAACTAAAGTAAGATGCTGATCACAAGGCTTTTTTTTTAATGCTTGGATGTGGCTTTTTAAAAGAGTGATACTGTCATCAAAGAACAAAGCAACCTTCTGGCTCCACCATCCCCAAGCTCCACTTTCAAAAGCAGCAGTAACTCTTGGGAAAGGCAATGAAATAAATTTCCCTCCCTCCAGAAGAGCCTTGTATTAACCCTTATTACTTACCTCAACAGCAATAGCTCAAGAACATTCAGAGTTGTATGGCGTCACCCGTAGCCTTAGCAAAGGTGATTTTGCATATGCAACACCAATATAACATCTCTCTCTGACAGTTCTAGAATAACATAATTCACAATGAACAGAATTACCAAAGAAAGTCAAGAAAAAATTCAGATCGTGCTGAATGAACTGATAATTAGAAGAGGCGCTATCAAGTACAAATTTTCTTACTAGAAAAGATGTGACTGAACCTAACAGAATATCTCACTTTGAAGAGTTTTTTTTTTCTTTGAAGGGAAGTGGCCTAAAACCTATACGAGTCTAGAGAGAAAGTAAAAAAAAAAA
>JAAGAY010147613.1:0-13366 GCA_011801015.1 Ardeotis arabs
AAAATCATCCCTTAGCGTCCACCTACCAAACCAACTCTCCTCCTGTTTACACTTGTCCATAGTTTGGTTTGGATTATTGCTTCTTTTCTTTAATCTTGTGCTGACTGAGAGTCTTCCTGTATACAAGTTGACAGATTTTGTCATTTCTCTGTCTTTGTTTGCACGGATAATGACTCTAGAACAGGATCCAGCGACTTCCCTCATCGACAGGGCCATCCAGAGGAGGAAGGAGATGGCAGCCCGGAAGGTGGTCTGGGCCTGGGGACTCGTCAACCTGGGTGTGGCAGGCATGATATTTACGGGAAGGTATGTTAATTGTTATGTCTGACTCAAACAAGCAAAGCATCCTCCTTTGTATGTCCCAAAATATTTCCTGGGACAGAACTGCTGCAAAGCAATAACTTCTTGGTTTTCTTTTCAGGACTGTATGGGTCCGTGCAGGGCAGTAACAAAGGCTACGAGCGGGGCTGCACGTGCACAGGAAGGGCGGTCTACGACGATTCGTGCACTAGGTGCACGGGCGCAGGGGGGGGGTGTGTTCGTGTGCGTAGCGGGTGTACGGGCTTGCGTAGCGGGCGCACGGGTATATATGGCAACGTGACGCAGCAGTAAAATGAGATCTGACTCCACGGCATCTGTGTCTGTGTCTCTCTCCCTGGGATGGGATCCCGGTAGGGTGGGTCGGTCCATTGGCATGTGGCAACAAGTGGTGACCCCGACGTGATCCGACGTGATCAGAAGCCGATGTGATCGGACAGATTGGGTTTTTCGGTGCACCAAGGCGAGCGGGGCTCGGGGAAATCCAGACCTCATCATGTTGACGGTATCCGTCAAGGAAACGGTGAAGGTTCTGAAGGTACTTGCTACAGAGGTAGACGAGAGGGTCTCCTCTAGCGGTACGGAGGATTTCATCCAATGGATGATGCGCAGAGGATTGATCCATCAGCTTTCCGAGGTGATGGACCTGCGGAAGGTAGCCACGGTGCGGGGGGAGCTGTTAGCTTCTGCCGCTGCGGGGAACAAAACCGCCCTGTCCTTTATTCCCGAGTGGGGGGGAGGTTAAGAGGTGCCTTGAGAAAGTCCGCGACGTTCGGGGTGTCTGGCAAGTCGCGGCCTCAGTGGTTTGCGGGGATCCACTGAGTGAAAGGCGACGCGACGGTCAGGACAGTAGTGACACGTGGAGCGATAGTGAGGCGGGAGCCAGTTTCGAGGTGGCGTCCAAGGATCCGTGGGATGCGGAGCAGGGTCCTAGTGCCTACCCAGTGGGGAAAGGGGATCCAGCTTATAAGCCAGACACCACGGCTGATTTGTTTTTGGGGGGGGAGCCTGATTTTCCAGTGACGCCTGCCTGGGCGGGGCCTCTGCCCTCTGCGCCACCGGCTTACAAGGGCCAGCTTGAGGATGCAAGCGTGCCCTCAGTCCAGCCGGAGAGGGCTCCTCTTCCCCCGTCGATGGGTCCGCGGTCATCGATGGTGGGGGGGGAAGACTTAGTACACCGTTTGCTGACAGAGATTCGCCAGCTGGCGGTTAATTTGGGGGGGCTGGCCCAGGAGCTGGCGAGGCGGTCGTCCCCATCGGACCTGGTCGAAGGTAGGCCGGGTCCCTCAGGTCTGGACGAGTCCTCGCCAGGCCCTGACCCCGCCGCCCACTGGCGGTTTGTCATTAAGAACTGCGCCCTCCAAGGGGTAGCTCATGTGACTCTGAATTCACCGGATGTCCCCCAGGAGGGAGACCTGATGGCCTTCCCGGTCATGAGGGGTCCCGGTGGGGCTAGGTGGGAGCCCATCGACTGGAAGATTGTTAAGGAAATCCTCAACGTGGTAGCCACCTCAGGGTTAAGCAGTCCTGCCTGTGAGGCTTTGTTGGATGTACTTGAGCCCAGTGCCTTCACGCCTTATGACTGGCGTAATCTGTGCATGGCTATTCTTACGCCCGCACAGCTGGTGGTCTTTGAGAGCAAGTGGGAGAGCTTCGCGGTGGATGCTGCCATTGGCTTCACTACCGCCGCAAATCAGCCATGTTTTGGGGTGGGGGCAGACCAGTTGCGCGGCGTTGGGGCTCACATTGACCCCCGCCGCCAGTGTACCTGGGACCCTGCCATTCTTCAGCAGGCTAGTCTTCTGGCCCAGAAAGCTTTAAAGGCGGTCGCTCGTATGGACACGAGGAGCCCGCCGTACAGGCAGATTAAACAAAAGGCAAATGAACCCTATTTGGAATTCTTAGATCGCCTTAACAAGAGCCTTGATGCCTTTGGTCTACCCAGCGCCTCTAGAGGCCCTTTGGGGAAGGACCTGGCCTTCTTGAACGCCAATGACGTCTGTAAAAAGGTGATTCAGGGGTTGCCGGCAGGCTCAGGGTTGGGTCAAATGATTGAGGCGTGTGTGAAGCCTGAGAGGGCAAGGGACGCAGAGCCATTAGCAATTGCAGTCGCCTCAGCAGTGAAGCAAGTGGTTGGCCTGACGGGCGGGGCCTCGGAGCAAGGGCGATGCTTCCAGTGTGGAGGTATGGGCCATGTAAACAGGGACTGTCCTTCCAGAAAGCCGGTGAGGAGCGATCTGCCCCTTGCCATGGCCATGTGGGATCTAAGTTTGAGACCGTGTACGAGCGTGACACTTTCCCAGGGTTGGGATGAAATTCACGTCATCTGCCTTATCAATTCAGGGGTGGATGTTTCTGTGTTTAGTAGAGAGATCTGGCCCCCTGGGTGGAGGGCAGTTACCTGCCCGCTTGGCATCTCCGGTGTGGGGGGTCAGAGCAGCGCCCAACGCTGCGTAGACCTAGTAACAATTAAGGTTGAAGGGGAAGCGCAGATAAGACCTTATGTGCTTGCTGGACTCCCTCTCAGCCTGCTAGGCAGAGATGCTTTGGCGCAGCTGCAGGCCCAGATCCTCATAGGGCCAGATTTTTGACAGGGGACACTGAGGGTATTGGCCTGGTGAAGCTTTCCTGGAAGTCTGACCGGCCTTGGTGGGTCAGTCAGTAGCCCCTATTGCAGGAAAAACTGGCACATCTTATCACAGAGTACGCGGCATTTGGCCGTCTTAAGTACATTCATGTTGTAGTCGACACTTGCTCCCGCAACTGAGCTCCTTGATCACATGGATTCCTGGACCGCTAAGTTCAGAAACGTAAGTCTGGTCTCTAAGCACTGCCTGCTTTTCCAGAACAGGCACAGCCCGGGTGGAAAAGCACCTCCGTGTCCCCTCTGTGCCACAGGAGGTGGGCAGGATTGCCGCCTCTGTTTGAGGACTGGGGTGGGCTGGCAGAAGGAGATACAAACGCAGCATGCTTGTAAGAGAGGAGTTCATCCACCTCTGAATGGGAAGCCAAAGCGTCTGGGATACGAGGAGCTGTGGTTTTCCTTGCTGTAACTCAGGTTGCTCAATGGATGTTTCTGCAGTATTGCAAACTCATTCTCCTGGGCTCAAAGCATGGAAAATCCCAACCCAAAGGGGGATTGTTTCTGACAGTCCCCAGCAGCATAAGGAAAAGCCAAAAGGAAAACCTTGATCTTAGCAATAGGAATTGCTAGAGGAGAGGAGACTTAATTGCACACACTGGCAAAATAACGAGTAAACCTCACTTGGAATTGCCCCTTCAGTCAGAGCATCTCTCAAGTACGGAGTTTTGCTTTTAAACTTTTAAACTTTCCATTTGCAGACCTTTCCAATGGAAACCTGTTCTGCATCTACCAGAGCAGCATCAATCCACCCCACTACCAGCTGATCTACCAGGGCCACGTCTACAACCTGCCCGAGGTACGGTGGTGTTGGTGGTGTTCTCCTGCTGCCAGGAAACCCTTGGCAGCTCTGAAAGTAACAAGATTTATTCAGAACTTGAGGGCTGAAAGTGTATGAAAGCGGTATTTTATGCTAGAGTCAGGGGCTTCATACATGTTTCCAGTCTACAAAGTAGAAGCTAATGAAATAATTGTAAAGCGTAACAAGAAGTTATCGCTCTGCGGAAATTCTGTCCCAGAAAATATTTCGGGACATACAAAGGAGGATGCTTTGCTTGTTTGAATCAGATGTAACAATTAACATACATTCCCATAAATATCATGCCTGCAACACCCAGGTTGATGAGTCCCCAGGCCCAGACCACCTTCCGGGCTGCCATCTCCTTCCTCCTCTGGATGGCCCTGTTGATGAGGGAAGTCGCTGGACCCTGTTCTGGAGTCATTTTCCGTGCTAACAAAGACAGAGAAATGACAAAATCTGTCAACTTGTATACAGGAAGACTCTCAGTCAGCACAAGATTAAAGAAAAAAAGCAATAATCCAAACCAAACTATGTAAACGGACTTTGTCTTGACCCAGAACCATGTTCACCTTTTTTTTTTTTTAAGCAGGTTCTTTTCAGCACTAAAGAGAGGTAATATTTCTTCAATGGACTCTCCGGTCAGCACAGTCACCTCACGACTGAAGAACAGCATGTGTTTTCTCCAGTGAGGTGCAAAGGAGAGGACAGAGACAGATTCCAACCTCGGTTTTGAAGACTAACATCCTTCAGAAGCCGGAGGCAGAGCTCCTGCCTTCTCCAAGCAAAGGAAGCCAGAGCAAGGACAGGGCACTGAAATACAAGTGAGGTCTGGTCCCTTTTCTACTCGCTTTGGAGGGCTGGGTGTGGGGTTTTCAGCTCCAGACTGCAATCTGTCCTCCCGTAGCCCTGCCCTCACCTACCGAGGCACAGTGATGAAGGAAGACCTCACCTTGATAACCCAGAAAGCCCCAGGTCCCCCACACCTCCCCTTCCCCCAACGCCTCCAGCTGCCCCCATGCACGCCCCTCTGCAACACACAGCTCCCACTGCCCTTCCCCAACCCCCCACAGCAGTGATATGGGGGGGGACCGCATAGAAATAAGGACAATAAGTTAATCACAACTCTATATGTATGTGCTTAAAGAACGTGGTTATAAAACATAGTCACGTAACTTCATAGCTTAAAGAAACAATAAATGGAGAAGGAAGCCTGTTTTCTTTTCCCAACAAAGGACTTATTAGTGAGGAGTGAGAAACAGTTTCACATTACCTCAGAGAGTGATTAAGAGGAGCAAGGAGTTTGGGAACAGGATGGCATCCGTCACATAAATCTCCTTGCCCAAGGAAAACAGGTGGTTAACAAGGACATGAATCAGCTCGGACTGATAAGAACACTGCCAGATTGCAGGATCATCACATTTCAGGCAAAGGTGAAAAGTACACCATGAAGAAGACCTACGGCCTTCCTCCCCAAAGACCACCGGAGACCCCTGCCCACAATTTTTGGGAGAATTTGTGCAAGCGCGAAGGACCGATAAGCTAATTAGCATACGAAGCGGGAGTAGGCGGGTTTAGGTAATGAATATGTATAGGCGTTAACTAAATATTCATTGTTTTATTGTATAAAAATGGGATGGTTTGCCAACTCGGGTTATGCATGCTTGTGGTGGAGCAATCCCCCGTGCATCTGCGCGCAATAAACATACCTACTTTATAACTTCTGAGTTATAGAGTCCATTTCCGTACGTCAGCAGCCTCCCCTCAGATCTCACCGTCACGCCCCACAGACCCCCGCAGCTTCGCGTGTCACAGCCAGGGCCCCTCAGAGCTCCCCCTCCCCGGACCGCACTGACACATCTCCCCCAGCCAGCGCCCCCACGCCACCCGGGGGGCTCCAGAGCTCCCCCAGACCCCGCTGCCAGGGAAGCCGCCTCACCGCGCCCCCCCCCCGCACCTCACCGGTACGCACAGCTCGCAGTGCCCCAGGAGCCGCTTCTCAGAGACCCCCGTGCGGGCGCGAGGAGCCCGGCGGGGCTGAGGGGGGTCAGTGACAGTACCTGGCGCAGGGTGAGGGCCAGGGGCCGTGCTGGGACACACAGTTCCCCCCAGGGAGGGCAGAGGCACCCCCTTTGTCCAGCCGGGGAGGACGCACAGCAGAGCGCTCCCCGCACGGAACCGACAGCAGCCGACCCCCCCCGCTCCGCGCTGCAATGGCCGCAGCCTCTGCGCCTGCGCCGGCACTGCCCCCTCTGCGCCTGCGCGTCATCGCGAGAGCCCGGACCTGTTGCTATGGGGACAGCGGCGGGGTGGCGCAGCGGCCGTTGGGAAGGACCCGGTTTTGGCGGGAAGGGGCGCGTGCGGCGAGCGCTACGGCGGCCATGTTGGCCGAGCCTTGGAAGGTGTGGAAATGGCGGAGCAGATTTTTCCAGAGATCAAAATGAGAGTTCTGCTGCTAAAATGATACCAGTCACATCTATAAATGGTGAGCCGCATCCTGAAATCCCTACTCATTCCTTAGCCAGGGTATTCCCAAGGTGTCTTGTGGATTAGGAACCTGGAAATAATCCATTATCTATTGAAATGACAGTTCTCTCAGCAGTGATCCAGTCAGCTCCTATCCCAGAGCCTCTCTCCCAAGCTCACACACGCTGTCAGAATTAGCAATCTGTCTTTTCCCCCGTGATAGGAAGGAAGTAATGTTTATGCCTTGTTCTAACTGACAACATCTGTAGGATGTCATTTTTCAGAAACAGATCCTCTAGAAGGCCCAAGATAAAAGATTATGCTGTGACAAAAGGGAGAGCAATTCCAGAGGTAAAGATGAGTTTTGTAAGCTTATGCCTGGGGCTTGAAAAAGCCGTTTAGAAAACGCCTGGGACCCCATGAGAGAGCAGCAGGCGATGCAGAGCATGAGCGGAGAGGGCAGAGGGGACAAGTGGGGCAGCCGCAGCGCAAGGAAAGCTCAGTCCAGCACGAGTCATCTCCCCTTCCCTCTCCTCCCCTTTGCTACTGAGTTGCCCAACACTTCTTTAGAGAGGATGGGAGACAAGGGGGACGGTGGGCTCAGGCGCAGACGTGCTCTGTGGGTATGGCAAGGACAGGGGCTGCCTCTTCTTTCCTGTGAGAGGAGAGACTGCTGCCCTGTATCCACAGCTTTAAACTGGAAGAGGGTAGATTCAGATTAGATAGAAGGAAGTGTCGTGGTTTAGACCCGGTCACCACACGGTTGCTTGCTCTCCCTCCGGGAGATGGGGGAGAGAATCTGGAAGAAAGCAAAACTCATGTGTTGAGATGAAGACAGTTTACTAGAATAGCAAAGGAAAATTACAATAATAGCAAAATATGGGGATACTAAAATATACAAAATGAGCCATGTGCAGTTTTTCACCACCCAACGTCCCGCAGTGATCATGGAAACAACACTCAGCAGCAAGCAAAGTGGGGAGAAGGAGAGAGAGAGATGCTGTCCCGGCCAACCCCCACTTATCTACTGCGCGTGACGTTTATGGCATGGAAGACTCTCTGTGCCCACTCTGGGTCAACTGTTCTGGTTATATCCCTCCCAGCTTCCTGCACCTGCACATTGGTGAAACCTGGGAATGTGGACAGTGGCCTTGGTCTCTTTAGCAACAGCTCATTACATCAGTGTGTTTATCAGCGTCCTTCACAAACCAAATCCCATACAAAATCCACAGCATTTTCCCCAGGCAGCTCAGGTCCCTGTGCATCCCGCTCCCCAGCACCCTGCTCCCCATGGCCCCCAGTTCCTGTGAACCCCAATAAACCCTGCGCCCCGCTCCCTGCGTACCCCAATACACTGTGCACCCTGCTCCCTGCGTACCCCAGATTCTCCTGCCCCCCAGCAGCCATCCACCCCGGTCCCTCTGCACCCTGACACACCGTGCACCCTGCTCCCAGCGCAGCGCCCTGTGTGCCCTGGAACACCATGTGCCCTGGATCCCTGCGCACCCCAAATTCCTGAGCACCCCGATCCTGGCGCTCTCTGACGCACTGTGCACCCTGGTTCTTGTGCACACTGACGCACCGTGCATCCCAGGCCCCGTGCACCCCTGTCCTTGTGTACCCCGATACACCGCGCACCCTGGTCCCCGTGCACCCCAAAACACCGCGCCCCGCCGTTCCCACACACCCTGGTTCCTGCGCATGCCCGTCCCTGTGCACCCCCATACACTGCGCACCCCGGTCCCCGTGCACCCCAATATACCGCGCACCCTGTTCCCACGCACCTCGTTGCCGCGCACCCCGCTCCTCATGCACCCCGACAGACGGCGTTCCCCTCTCCCCCGCGTTCCCACGCATCCCACATCCCCGTGCACCCCGATCCCCACGCCCCCTGGGTCCCCGTGCATCCCTGTCCCCGTGGACCCCCATATACCGCGCATCCCGTTACCCCCCAGCCCCCGGGGGAGGTGGATCTGCCCCGGCCCCTCCCGGTGGGAAAAGGGAAGGGGGCGGGCGGGGGGGGGCGGCTCCCGGGGGCGCGCATGCCCGGCACCGCCCGTTAAATACCGGCGGGCCGGGACGGACCGGAACCGCTGCTCTCGGGACCGACTGCACCGCCCCCGCCATGGCCAGCGAGGGGGAGCCCGGCCGCCGCCGCTGCTGCTGCACCCGAGATGCGCCCGGTGAGGGGGGGGAGGTCTGCTCCCTCCTGAGCATCACATTGGGGGAGCACCCTCATCCCGGGCGCCGGTGGGGTCCCCTCTCCCATCGTACCGGGCACCGTGGGGAATTTTCTCCTCGCCTTCCCCCATCCTGGGCAACGGTGGGGTCCCCCCACTCCCGAGCATCACTTGGGTACCACCCTGGGGGCTTTGTGCGTCCCCCGTGGGGTTTGGGGACCTGGATGACATCCCAGTGTAGCGTCCCGCGGTGCTGAGCCCGGGCAGGACACGACCTCGATGTGACTCCAAGCTCCTCCGCAGATGTCCCCAAGGCCACCGAGTCCCGGGGTGACAGCGACGGCCCCCGCCGGGGTTCCCTCTGCGACCGGCACTGCGCCGCCATCATCAACGTGCAGGGTGACTTCAGTGACCTGGGCTGCCACCTGCACCGTCCCTGCGTCCCCCCAGGTAGGTCAGCCATGGGACGGGCTGGGCATGGGGCTCTGGGGGGGTCCCACACCCCCTGTCACCCCCTCATCTCGCCTGCAGCCATGTCCCCCCCGTCCTGCTGCCAGCAGCATTCGGAGGAGGTCTGCGAGAGCTGCGTGGTGAAAACCACCCTGACAGCTGAAAATGCTGTGGAGGCCAACAAGCTCTCCAACAACTACAAGGTGGGTGCTCATGGCATGGGTGGGGGCACCCATGGGTGCTCCTGGGTGGCTGTAATGGGTTATTTTTTTCCTCTCTCCTCCCTCCCCTCAAAAAAAAAAAAAATTCTGCAGTTTGGTTTCAAGAAATGGAAGAGCCACGTGACGGCGCGTCCCTGGGAGGACCGATCAGAGATTGTCAAGGAGCTCTACTCTGACCTCAACGTCATCCGGGGTTCTGGAGGTGGGTGGTTTTGGGGACATCCCTTTGCAGTGACAGAGTGGATTTGGGATGGTGCAGGTGATGATGGTCCTGTCTGATGCCTTCCTCTCCTGCAGGGTCCACAGTGACATGTGGGAACATCCTCTACCTGCTGCTCTTTGGCTGGTGGCTCTCGCTCCTCTACGTCCTCGTGGCTGCCCTGATGTTCCTCACCGTTGTGGGGGCTCCTTATGGTGAGTCCCAACTTTAGGACCCCCATGTGAAGGGCTGGGTGAGCCATGGGTCTCCTGGCTGAGCCCGAAATGGCACTGATGGGTGCTGGGGTCTCCCGGGTCCCTTCTCTGTGGGGTGGCCCTGTAGCTGGAGGGAGAGATTGTGTCCCCAACATAGCTGATGCTCCTGTCCCCACAGGGCAGCTCTGCTGGGACCTGGCTGGGTATTTCCTCTGGCCTTTCGGCAAAGTAATCCAGAAAGTGGAGGTAATGGCATGCCCTGAATTGAGGACCCTACTGAGGGATAAATTGGGGTGTCCCATGCTGCACCCTGACACCCCTCATCTCCCGCAGGTCCCCAAATCCCACCGGGCGCTGGGTGCATGCGAAGCTGGCGCGGGGGAGAGCTCAGCCCTGCTCGGTGGCTCTGTGCCGCGCCGCTGGCGCCTACGGTGCTGGCTGGATGCTGGATACTGGGTGAGCCCCACGCCAGTCACGGTGACACCCCCTTCCTGAGCATGGGCACCCCGGGAGCCCCCCGTCATGGTGGGGATAGCACCCATGGGTGCCTCTGCTCCCCTAGGGTGGGTATTTTGAGGGGGGCAAATCCTAAAAGCGGCTGCCCCTTTGCAGCAGCATGCTGGCACCGTGGTGTGGCTGTGCCTGGGCTACCCGGCGCTGGCGCTGGCCCATGGGCTGGCGTGCGTCACTGCCTGGCTCCTCATCGTCCTCATCCCCGTGGCCAAGCTGAGCGCCCGCGCTGCCACCCGTGTCCTGCTGCTGCCCCCGGAACAGGTGCTCGTCCGGCGCCTGAAGATGGTGAGTGTCTCCACATGGGAGCGAGGGTCCGGCACCCTGGTCTGGGGTGGGATTTTTGGGGTATGGGGGATGTTTGGAGTGGTGTCACCCACTTGTCCCTCCACAGACGGAGGTGCCACTGGAGGGAGAGGTGATCCTCTGCTGCTACCGCGCCGTCAACCCCTACTACTACAAATACGCCGTGGACGGCATCAACGTCTTCGCTGTCAGTATCCTTTTGTGGGCTGGAGGGGAACGGGGTGAGGGGACTGACCCCAAATCCCACCCGACCTTGGTCATCTCCTTGACTGCCCACCCCAGACCTGCTGCCGCTGGTGCTGGTGACGCTGGTGCTGGGTTACGTGGACAGCCACAACCACCTCACCAGCTCCTCTGTCAAGTTCACGTTGGCCCTGCTCTCCATCATGCCTCTCTCCTACTACATCGGGATGGCCATCGCCAGGTGAGTGGTGGTGGGGGAAAACACCTGGTGGCAAGGTGGGGACACGTGCCAGCCCTGCTGATACCCTCCTTCTCCTCCAGCATCTCAGCGCAGAGCAACTTTGCGGTGGGAGCGGTGGTGAACGCCACGTTTGGCTCCATCACGGAGCTCACCTTCTACATCACGGCCCTCATCAAGGGCTCGCGTGAGGGCAACCGCTGCTATGCCGAGATCGTCAAGTCGGCGTTGACAGGGACGCTGGTGGGCTGCGTCCTCCTCGTCCCGGTGAGTTGGGGTGGCACACTCATGGCATGAGAGCGCCCAGTCTCTGCAGAGAGCTGGGAGGATCCTGCGAGCAAAGCATTGATGATGATTTTTTTGGGGGGGGGCTTTCTTCATCCCCCAAGGGTCTGTGTATGGTGATTGGGGGCATCCGGCACCAGGAGCAACGATTCAACAGCCGCTCAGCGGGCGTTGGCTCGGCCCTGCTCTTCCTCTCTGTAGGAGGTGAGTTGAGGACTGGTGTCCCCAGGTTTGGGGACACGGCGGGGGGTCCCACCAGCCTGGGCACCCACCCTGTGTCCCTCCATCCTGCAGGTGTCTTTGCCCCGACGCTCTTCTCCAAGGTCTACGGGAAGCTGGTGTGCGGCGAGTGCCACAACGTCACCCAGAACCCACTGGGCCACTACCTCTGCCACAACTGTCACTTTGACCTGGTGAGCGGGAACACAGACCCCCAGCTACTGGGGCTGGGGGATGCCCCAAGCCCACCTGGCTCCCGCTCTTGGCGGTGGCAGGATGGACTGTCCTTTGTCCCCGACATCCCCATTGAAGGGCTCTCTCTCTGCAGATGGATAACAACGGCACCCTCTACTACAGCCACGTCCAGTGAGTGTCTGCTGGGGTGGGGACAGGGTTGTCCCCACACTGGGGTGGCACCTCCCTGTTGGGTTGTGGCCCTGCATCTGTCCCAGGTCCCCTCTTTCTGCCCCCCTGAAGGGCTCCAGTCCTGTACCCCATCTCCTCCATACCCAGCCAGCGCAGGGAACCCCCAAGGGTCACCACACCAGACCCTGGTGGCACTGAACATCTCACCCATGTCTCACAGACCCCTGGTGTACACCGTGTCCCTCCTGCTCCCCGCTGCGTACCTCATCGGCCTCTTCTTCACCCTGAAAACTCACTCGCACATCTACGACATCCACATCAGCGACTGTCACAGTGAGTGTCCCCAAACCGTAGGACGCCCTGCCTGCAGGGCTGCCTCTTCTCACTGCCTCGGGGTGTCCCACCATGTCTCTGCTCTTCCCCCAGTGCCCGGCCACCACCACAGCGCTGTGGTCCACTGGTCTCGCTGGCGGGCTTTGGTCATCCTCCTGCTCTCCACCCTCTGCATGTCGGCTTGTGCCGACCTGGCCACGGAGCACATCAGCCCCATCCTCACCAACTCCACCATCTCACAGGTGAGCAGGGCATGGTGGTGAGCTGGGTTGGGGTGGCTGTGGGGGCCAAGATGTGCCCTCTAGGGATGGGAACCTGCCCTGGCTGCAAGGCTGAGCCCCAAAAGCCAGCGGAAAGCTGCTGAAGTGCTCCATGCACCGAGGAGCATGGTTGCCCACAGCTTGGATGTGGTCAGGATCAGGCCATACATGTGCACTGATGTCACCTCTTCCTTGCAGTACTTCATCGGCGTCACCGTGCTGGCGATGGTGCCTGAGCTGCCGGAGATCGTCAACGGCATCCAGTTCGCCCTGCAGAACAACCTGAGCTTGAGGTGAGGTGGCTTCAAGGATGGGTTTTGGGGTGTCCTCCAGAATGGTCCCTGTGCCTTGTCCCAGTCCCACAGCTGTGCCTTGGCACCAGTGATGGGCTGCCCAGCTTCGGGCCACTGGTGGGTCAGATCCCTGCTGATTTACCCTCGAGACAAAGCCACCCAAAAAAATGGGGCCAGAACCAGGTTGGGCTCCATGATTTGGTTCTCTGAGGTGGGATTTTCTCACTCTGAGCTGTGACTCAAGGGCTGCTGGAGACCTGGTGCTTGGCAGCCCTTAAGTCCTCTGTCCTCCTCAGCATCGAGATTGGGAACTGCATCGCTGTCCAGGTCTGCATGCTCCAGATCCCCATCCTCGTGCTCTTCACCATCTTCTACGTGAGTAGCCCCAGGACAGCCCCGGGGGACCTCCTGCAGTAGGGTTGAGGACTTGCAGGAGTTCATGAGACTTCATGAGACACAGCAAGGACGCATCTGCCATCCCCAGTGTCTCATCTCCTCTGCTCAGTGCAGTGGATAGTGGGGTCAGATGTCTCCTACCTTGGCTGATGCTGTCCCCAGCCCTCGGGACATGTGGCAGAAGGGGGTTTAAGGGGTGACAAGCAAGTCCCCAGCCGCAGTCAGTGTGAGGCTGTCCTGGTTGGCTATAAACCCAAAGTCCTCTGCTTTGCAGCCCACCAACTTCACGCTTGTCTTCAGCGACCTCCACGTCTACGCCAGCATGTTCAGCGTGGTGCTCATGAACTACATCTTCATGGATGGCAAATGTGACTACTTCCAAGGTGACCGCTCACCCGTCAGGCTGCTGTGGGACTTAGTGTACCCACCTTTCTTGTGCTAACGGGGTGGGGTGCTCCTGGAGACAGCCCTGGGGTCATCTGCTTGGT
>JAAGAY010147614.1:0-12541 GCA_011801015.1 Ardeotis arabs
GAAGTGGGCTGCCTCTGTTTTTCTAGGGCAGTAGGGGAGGAGGGGGCGGGAAAAGTTACGTATGTGGAGCTCACGGCAGCCCCGCTGCGGCTTGGGCGTGAGGCCGGACTACATCTCCCACCGCCTCCCGCGTGCCGCCGCCGCCTTTCCCAGCGCGGCCGCGGTGCCCGCCGGGAGTGGTAGTCGTGTGGGCGGCGCCCCGCCCCCGCCCGCCCTCGCGGGCTGTGGCCACGCGCGGCGGTTCCGCTTCCCCCTCCGGCTCCTGCTGCCGCCGCCTCGGTGGGTCCCGCCGCCGCCATTGCCGAGTCCCCGTGTGGCGGCCGCGCCCCGCTCAGCCCCTCCGTGCCCCGAGGCGGCAGCCCGGTGAGTCCGCTCCCACCTGCCGCCCGCGCTTTCCCTTCCTTTGTGGAGTTCAACCCCGGCCGGGCCTGCGGCGGGTTCGGGGCGGTGGCTCCCCTCACCGGGCTTCCGGCAGCGCGGGCCCGCCGGCCCCGCCGCCTCGGGCACCCGGGGCCTGCCGGGCCGAGGGCTCCCCGCCTGCTCCGGCCTCGGGAGGGCGGCGGGTGCGGAACCGGAGCTCGGCCCCGGCTTCCTGCGGGCCTCGGTGGGCCCCGCCTCGGCCCCCCGCCCCCGGGAGCTCCCCCCCGGGGGGACATCGCCGCCCTCGGGGTCTCTTCGTCCTTGGGGAAATTGGTTAAAACCTCGTGAATCTCGGGGGGAGATACCAGTGTGGATATTTCTGTGGTAAATCCTTACGGAAAAAAAAAAAAAAGAAGAATCTGTGTAAATGCGGAAAGGGGGCGCAGAGCCCCCCGTCCCGCGCAGCGGTGCAGGTGTGGTGGCAGGCTCCTGCACGCGCCGGTTGCCCTCGCAGGCGCTGCCGCCGCCGGTAGCCCGCGCCTCTCCGCGCCGGTTAAAAGCTGCCGCTCTTTGTGCGCCTCACCTGCTCCTCTTTTCTCCTCCGTGTGTCTGCTGTTTTATTTTTATTACTGCTTTTCGTCTCTATTCTGTTAAAGCCGCGCAGGGTGGTTGTAGCTGATGGCAAGCTGGGGAGCAGGGAGAAGAAAGTTGGTCTTAGCCTGGTACCTGCGAGCAACTGCCCAAAGGTTTGTTTGGGAGCAGAGGGTTCATCAGCTGGCTTTCAAGGAGCGATATTGCACTTTGCCTGTAGCCAAAATAAATGGGTTCACATGCTGCCTTACGATGAGTGAAGACAGTCCTGATATTGCAGCATTTTAATAATCGTTATTTTGAAAGTCTTGCAATAGTGGCAATGTTAGGTGCAATTCTAACATGAGACATTGTGGGGTGTTTTATCTTCTTACTTCTGTCTTCCTCTATTTTTATCTTTTTTGGGGTGTTTTCTATACTTGAAAAAGGGGACCTACTCTTACGAAAGTCAAGGATCTACTTGCCAGTATGGAGTGTCCTCACCACCCTGGAGTGGTACCTCCCTGAAAGACTGAGGATTAGCTACTTTGTGATCCCACTTCTTTCTTTAGGAGATGGAGGTAATTTAGCTCGCAGAGATACTGCGGAGGCAGGCTAAGAAATATCCATGTATAACCAAATGAGCTGTTCCAGTTTTATGTCACCAGAGAACCAACAAATTAGTCATATTACAGACTAATAGACTGAAATAGAAGCAACGTAGAAATGTAAAAATGCAAAGCCTTTGTGTTACAAGTTTTCAAGTAGAATCTTTAAGATAATAGGAACGCTAAGAAAAATTCACTGCATAATGTTTTAGAGGAAGGAAAAACCTTCCTCTAAAGTTCACTAGTGGCATATTTCAGTTCTGGAAGTTAGAACAAAAATGCTTGAGGAAGAGTAACTCAGATCTTCTGTGTTTAAGTTGCATGTGGAATTTGACTCAGCTTTGTGCAGATACAGCTGTGAAAAATGTTGGGCTATTAAATGGGGAATAATGCATCTGTCAGCCCCTGTCTATGTATTTTGCACTTGTTAATGTGGTGCAACGTGTTTCGGTGCATCTGAGGTGTGTGCTCTCTGAGCTGCTCTGCGGCAGCTTGTCAGAGATTGATTTACTGGGGTGAAATTTGTACAGAGTTACAACTTGGAGGTTTGGCCAGCTGGAGGAGTTTCTTTCCTGAGGCACCTGCTCCTGTTCCCTCTCTGGGAGGGATGCTGGAGCGGATGGGTGAATGCTTTGACCGTGTATGGCAGGTCAAATCTGGTGCTTATTTTAAAATGTATCCTTTTAAAAACTCACACATGGTTGCATTAAGTCAGCCTTTTGGTTAAGTTTAAAAGAGAGAAATTATTCAAGCACCTTTGGTTTCTAAATAACTTTAGGATAAGTGTCTGAGGGTATTGATGCTGCAG
The DNA here is from genome assembly GCA_011801015.1 of Ardeotis arabs. NCBI lineage: Eukaryota > Metazoa > Chordata > Aves > Otidiformes > Otididae > Ardeotis > Ardeotis arabs. The sequence continues at coordinate 2,347 of JAAGAY010147614.1, forward strand.
ATTTTGTTCTGGTGATGGTGTGAAAAGCTGTAGGGGATACGAATCTAGCTCTGTGTTTTACTAATATGAGATACTTCTGCTTCAGCGTTCTTGCATCAGTCTTGGTGTTTTGTTTTTTTTTTTTCTTCTACCTTTTATCTGTTTTCTAAATTAGGAGGTTTCTGAGGCACTGAGAGCTTCCCTGTGAGTTTTGTGCCAGTATATTTTGTTTCTTACAACATGCACATTTATTGACATGTCTGTGCAGCAGCCACAACAAAGAAAAAGCTATTTGTTCTGAAAACAAACCCCAGTTACAGAGATGCTGTTCTAGATGGCAGGGCCCAGTGATAACATGGGCAAAGATGCAAGTCCCGGGGGCAGAAATTTGGACACAGGCAGAGAGCTTTGAAAGTGAGTTGGCTCACCAGAGCATCCAGGAGGAGAAGGTAGTGGAGGCATGGTGAAGGGGAGAGCAAGGGGAAGGAGGGGTCTTCAGCAGCCAGGCATTATGTGTTAGCACGCATCCTAATGAATTGTATTTCAGTTGGGAAAAGGCGCAACTGAATTGCCGAAAGAAGGCAGTTATGGAGCTTTCCTTTCTTTTTCTAGGAATATAGTTGCGGTGATGAGTTCTGCGCTGTTCTTGCCAAAGTAGAGGCACTCTCTTGGACTCAGAGAGAGATTCAGAAAGGCTGCAGCAAGTTCAATTTTTAGTTTTCCAAGGAGGCATCTCCTTCCTAAATCTAAATAAAATTTGACTGTCTGGGCCAAAACTTTGAGAGAGCTTTGTAGTTGCACAATGTCATCTTGGAGAGGTTTCTGTACCTGCTGTGGTAATAACAGTAACTGAATGTACCTTTTCAGTTAAGTTTAACACTGCAAATGCTGAGGTTACCACTTGCCCTGTGAAGTGCAGTGCTGCTAAAGATAACTAATCACTCCAAGCGCGTGAGTGCCAGGCTGAGCTACCTGGTTGACTCTCAGAAACAACAGAGTCCTCTTTAACACAGTGGTAGCCGGTGCTGTATTGATTCTGCACCTCGGCAAGGTCAGTTTGACCAGGGACAGGGAGGAGACTGCATCTCCTGTGAGCTTTCAGTATTTGCAGGACCTTACATTAGACAAAAATCAGCGTTTTCTCCAGCCTTCTGGCCTAGCGAGGCCATAGAGCAAGGGCTGCACTCACTTGTGCGAGCCAGAGAAAAAGCTCTGGACTCTTGACATGGTGTGAGGGGAACCGTGGTTGTGCAGGAGAACAGTGGGCAGAAGGTGGGGAATACGAAAGGAGTCCACGGTACTCGCCTGGGCAAGAAACCCTTGGGCAAGGGGTTGGTTTTGAAGGCAGGATGATGTGGCCGATCTCTTCTAGCAAGGAAACACTGCAGCGTTCCCTGAAGGCCTAAGGATTGTGCTTTGCTGTTTGGAATTAGGATATGTTGAGGTTGCTACCTTGTAAGATTTTTTTTTTTTTGGAAAGCTCTTATTTGCATTTAAATGCAGGTGATAAGAGGTAGGGGAAGTTTTCAGGTGAGAATGCCAGATCTCCTAGCGACCTATGTAGCTGAGGCCCAGATTGTGAAGTGTAGATGGAGCTCACTGTTTCTTCTCAAGCTTTACTTCACTGCTCGAGGCATATGAGATCTTGGAGCATGATTTTACCTAAAGTTGTGCCTTATTTTAATTGGAAAATACACACTTTAGTGCTTGTACTTTGACTGATGTCGTGGACAGCATCTGTCACTGAGAGCTGGAAACACTGGCTTTGGTCCCAATGCTGTATCTGACTTGCCAGCTTTTTAAGTTGATCATTCTTTCTCAACTTCCTTCTACTTTCCCAGTTGGGAACAGGGATTAATCAGGCTTTGAAAATGTCTTACCTGACAGGCAGGCAGAGATATAAATATTCAGTACCTGCCTTAAAATTGATAAGAGCTTCATTTTTGCTGTTTAGATAAATTTTGAGTGACTGGACACACTATCTGTGAATTTACAAAAGTAATTCCGTATGCTTTTGAAAGGCTGAGGTTATGGTATATTGAAACACTTCAGAAGTTGGTGAAGCTTCTTTTTTTCTTCAGGCAAGACAAGTGGATTTTGAAATTATCAAACGGGTGTATCTAACCTTTGTAAATTTCAAAATACTTTTAAAAATCTTTGCTTCAACTGCTAATGATGTACAGGTGCTTAGAATTGTTTTAATGAGCACACCTTACTAGGGAAATATAATATTTTCAAGGTTCCTGGGAAGTGTTGGGTGCTTTGTATAATACATGGGTTGTCCATTTCCCAAAAGATCTAAGCCCAGCGCTGGTGTTGGTGTGGCTCTGGCAATGGCAGCTTTGCCCAATATTATACGCTTAAACAGCACGAGCTTGTTATTGAGATACTGGATGTTGTCCTGGAAGATGTGTGGTTACCTGTTGCCAATTAGCAAAAATTGTGTCTTGTCTTTAAAGGAGTTATTTGATAAGACAGGTTTAATTCTTTCTAATTCTGTAGTTTCATTTCAAAGAAAAGCAGCTGTAAGAAGGAACCAAGGTGCCAGGGCAGCAGTGAGTGGGATTTAAAAGTGGTGTATGGTGTTAAGGAAGGGATGTAGCACAATGTGAACCAGAATGAGGGCAGCTGCCAGGTGTATTAAGGGATGGAAATACACTAAAAAGTCTTTCCAATTCATTTTTTTTTTTTTTTTTTTTTTCTGAAGCTTTCTGCTTCCTGTTTAGGTGCTGGATGTTTGACTCAGTGTGTACCCACAGGAGTGTGTAACTCTCAGCATACATATGCTTTCCCATAATTTCTTTAATGAGTGAAGTTAGAGTTTTATCCAATAGCGTGGGGTTTATTTTAGAAACAAATATAACACTTTCTACTCTAAGTTGTATTTGTTCCTTGTTTACAATAATTCTAGAACTGCTTTAACTAACAGAGGTATCTCTTGGACAAGAAAGAGAAACGACTGTTTCTGGAAGATGCTTTTTAAAAATCACCTTTGAATGTTTAAACCTCTTCCTCTTGAAAAGGTCTCTGATAAAGTAAGAACCTGGAGGAATGAAAATGAAAATATTTTTCACCTAAGCCTGTCTGCTGCAAAAGGCCACCCTCTTTTAAAGGGGTCTTCTGGGGTTTTGGGCTTCAGTTACCCAGAGGTCAGACAGAAGCTGTAAGAGTCTTTCAACTTTTTCTTCTGTTTTAATTGACCAATCAGGAATTCACAAGACCGGAATTAAACATTTTTGACCTTTTTGCCAGGATTCAGGATATCAGAATCGAGGAAAAACAATTTCTGGCCCAATTCCAGGTGCTGCTGAAAAAGGCCTCTTTGGAATTTAGGAGGCTGCAGAAAGAATCTCCTCTCCTGCTACGGGCAGGTCACATCAGTCTGATAGCCTGGAGGCTGCCTAAAATGCCAACAGCAAACACTCTCTGAAGGTGCTGGAGGAGAAAGGACCAAAGAGCGAGAACAGTTATCTGCAGAGAGTCCCAGCTATGTGTCCGTAAGCTCTTTCTGGCCGATTCACCCAGAAACGTTGCTCTAAATGCGTACGCTAAGGCAGTTTTCCCACTGGTGTGCTGCAAGCGTGCAGAGAGATGCTTCCTAGTTTAATAATGGCTTCTTGGCTGCATAAAAAGATGTGATTTTAGTTTTGCAGCTCATGTCGTTTGGGAATACAGACCATAGTGGTGGGGTTAGTGGTGAGCTCGGGCAGCTTCAAAGCATTTTTGTCTTAGTTGAGTCTTTTTCTGAACCTGGCTGACTTGATCTTGGATGGCTGTTACTGTGTTTGCTTACTTTGGGCCAACAGGTTGGTAGCAGTTCATGAAACACTCGATGTTTTATACTCGTGTTAAATAAGCTGAGTGCTTGAGGTTTTTACCAGGCTGTTAAGTCCACCTGCTGCGACTGTTTCAGAGCACAAGTGCGCAACTGTAGGGGTGCTGCTTGATTTTACACCTAGATAAATACGAGAACCAGCAATTTGGGCTGGAAGGGGAAAGGAGAGGGTTTTGCTTTCCCCTAGCCCCAAACCAGTTGTTCCTACGCACTCTGAGCTGGCACTGTGGCATCCCTGAGTCTGCAGTGATCTGCGACAGGGAGCCACACTGATGGAAAAGGAGTCACTGATGTTAAACTTGACGTGCAGATTTTGGTCAGTGATCTGACACTGGTGGCCCAGTCTGTAAAAGCTGGAGAGTTGCGTGTCTGGCTTTCTGCTCTTTCTGTCTTTTTCAACATATGTTTCTGAGCTTTTTGGAATGTTTCTTCAGTCAGCAGATCAAACCTGAAACGAACAAATGGGGATTTATTTGTAGATCTTGTCACAAAACATTAGCATGTTTTTCTGTGGCATAGAAGATAAGTTTCTCATGTTGTTAAATGATTTATTACTTTGCAAGAGGCCTTATATTTTGGTTTAAAACCATTACCCCTTGTACCCCAAGAGGCCCTGCTTGTTGGGAGATTATCAGAGTTGGGACGTGATCTCCAAGTGTGAAATACTTGTCTCCTTGCTTTTTCCACTGAAGGGTGCAAGTGAATGTCAGTATTTTCAAAGATACTTAGTAACAAAACCAGTTAATCTTAATCTGGTGTTAACATGTTAAGGCTCTTTGATACTAATGTCCAAGTTTATGAAGAAATTCTTTGTAGTAAAGAGGGCCTTGACTGCCGCAGTCAGGAGATTCATGCAAGTACCTCCTTCTGATTTTTATTCTGGCGTGTTGCAAAGTACATGGCAGAGCAGTGGGATGAGGATTATTTCGCAGTTAACGAAAGTATGTGTTGGCAGTGCTAATGACTCACTGCTTTTGTGAATGCTACTTTCAACTCTTCTGGACTTATTTGCAGGGTTTTTATATATGTGATATAGTACTGTTTTGGTTTTTGTGGGTTTTTTTGTTTGTTTGTTTTTTTGAGAGGATTGGTGTTGAGATTTTTAGATGCAAGATTATTTTTTCCAGGTAGCTGTTGGAAATGGAAAATGAAAAATCAGAATAGTTCAGCACAGCTGGTTTGGATGCTTTCTTCTCAGGCAGGCTGTGCATTTCAGTGTATGGTTGTGATGCCTTTTATTTATTGTCTTATTTATTAATATTTATTCCACTGTAAAATCTTTTACTTCTGAGACACATAATTCTCATGCTCCTTGGCTTGTTGTGTATATGCTGGAAAATCTTACAGTCTTTTTGCAGCATAAGCAAATGTACTCGTGCTTGGTAAAAACTGGATTGAGTATTACTCATGGAGGAAGTTAAGACACCTGGTAAACCTATATTATAGCACATGCACAGCAATATTAGTAGAGCTCGGAGCATCTAACGTAATAAAGTTTTAGTGTCTTTAAAAAAAAATTGGAAGGGTTGGGGAATGAACTAAAAGAATGAAGGATAAGTGAAAATACCAAGATGAAATAGCTTTTAATTTGGTTTAATTCATGGTAGTGATGATTTTCTTACTCCAGAAAAAAAAATATTGCATTAACGCTAACAAGATTTAAATGATTTTTTTTCCCATTCCCTCATTGCTGCTAAGAGATACCTGTCAGACACATGATTGGCACTGACTTTTATCTTGTAACACTCTAAGCATGGCTTGTTGGGGATCCTCCTTGCCTTGGTATTGAAAATCTGTGGCAGTTAGTCTTTGGCAGTTCTTTCCTACCAAGGCTTATTTGGCGAAGTGACTGGCGATGGCTGTACTTCACTGCCTTATCTCTTCCAAAGCCCACGGGCCAAAGTGAGATGCCAGCTTTCTAAATTTTAAACTGCATCTTAATTGGAGAAATCTCTTTGTTTTAAGGATCTTGGTCAAGACTGAAAATAGGTGTAACTCTTGTTTCATGTCACTCTGATTAACAAGAGACATCGTGTTTCCTATGGGGCTGGAACTACTTTCTCTTCCCTAACCCTTAGCTGTTTTGTCATTTTGTCAAATAACTTGTCAGTAATGCTCAACATTTAGGGTCTTAATTGTCCCTTTCTCTTGTTTATGTTTTTAATTTCTTAAATGAGGTACAGGTATCATCAGTGCTTTCTTTTTGGCTTTACATGTACTGCCTAAGTGATCATACATACCTGGTGGATGATGGGCCGTTTTCCAGTGAGCACTGTGGTGATAGACTAGTGGCAAGTGGCCGCTCAAATGGATATTTTTTAGGCTCTCTGTGGCCAAGATCTTTGTCTCTATTTTACTCTTTTGAAATGGCTTACTGAAATTTACTTCCTGTTTTCTTAACAGAATTGAAAGGACCTGAGAAAATTTTCCCTTAGATGACAAGCTCTTGGAAAATTGACCACTTCTAAAGGTATTATTTTAGTGTTAACTTTTTCCTTAGATTCTCCTCTCATAAAATCTATTGTAACTTTTTTTTTAATATATTAAGAAAGTTTGTGTTTGACTTTTCATAATAACAGAATTTCTAAGTCCTCTATGCTCATTTGCTGCAACAGAAATGTTTTATGCCCTTGTTTGTATGTTCAAACTCACTGGACAGAGAAATAGTTTTACTAGGAATGACTTAAAAAAGAAAAAAAAATAGGAAATTAATTTAAAAAACTCATTCTGGCATCCATTTTTTAAAATTTAAATTCTCCTTTCCAGGTTCTAAATGAGTGCTTTGACTCCATGAAAGACATAGAAGAACATTTGCCCAAATTTCAGGGATTTGCTGGTACATTAATATGTTGCTTATATGTGTGGAAGTAATTTTCAAGTAGAAAACCTGTAAGAGCATGCAAGGCAAACCAAGGCAGTGTCACAAAAAGAGTACTGGAGTGTGAACACAGGCGAATGACTTACAGAGCCAATTTGCCTCACTGACTTTCTCCTGTGGTGTTTTAGGTATTAGAGTGCGCTGTTTTTCTGTTGATGAACACAGGTCTCCACATCCAAAATTTTATGTGCTTAGAGGTCTTAAAAATTCATGTTCGTTTGAGTTGTGACAGCTACAGTTTGTGCTTTTTGTGCTGTTTTTTGCTGGGGAGGATGGCTATGATGTTGTGCAAAGACTGCAGGATTTGGTTGTATGCCCCATCTAGATATCTTTATCTCTGCTAATAGAGTTAAATATTCCAGGATAAAACAGGTTAACTGCTAATCACTTCTCTTTGTATAAAATTTGTAAAACTTTACACTTCAGCAGTGTAATGAAGTTCTCTCTGCATATGACAATCTTGAAACACTTGTACGAGGTAGCTGTGGGCAGAGTAGTGTTAGTGAGGTTTTGTCGCTGAGCTCTGGGGAGTATTTTAGTAAGACTTAGTGCCATCCAAAAGTCCTGAGCTGCTGTTGGTAGAGAAATATGGCGGTGACTTCCTGAGCTTTCTCATTGTTTTTTGGTTTTTTTTCCCCGATAAATTGACAGCCTCACTTCCAAACTCATAGGACGCGCTGCTTTCTCATCAAGATCTACGGCTGGCTATTGCTAAGGGTTTGCAGGGAAACTAGTTTGCTGTTATTCCCTGTTCCCAGTTTTCCTCCAAGTAACTGCAACAATAAACACTACTTTGTACTTTTCCTGTTACCAACAGCAGTCTTGCTGTGCTGGGGGGTTTACCAGTGTTGTTGATGTGGGCAGGACCCTGGTTAGGGGTGAGAGAGCCAGACCTTGCCAGAACCGTTAGTGTCAGCAGTGCCGTCTGCAGCCTTGGGTATGACTGCACTGATTTATGTTTGTAGGTTATGCTGGTGACAGTGAAGTCTAGAAGCTGTGTGTGCTTCTAAGAGGGCTTAAGGCTTGTACAGTTTGTCCATTGTAACCAAAAATAGCTTTCCCAGCTAGCAGCAAGTGAACTTGCCTGGTGCAGAAGTGGGATGCTGCAGGGAACTTTTCTCATGTAGGAGTCTGAGTGCTGGAAGAAGTCATTGTACTTGTCTGTTATGGCACAAATGGAATATAATTCTCCCAGGATAAATGATCTCTGGTTTGCTGTATGGCACTAGTATAATATGCTTAGAAAAAGAGTTATGTCTATCCAAGCCATCTCCAGTTTTGTGGTGGTGTGTTTTTTTTGGTTTTTTTTTTTTTTTTTTTTTTTTTTTTTAAGAGACCTGTTACCATGCTCAAGTGCTTTTTGTATTTACAGATCCTGCATTTGATTTCTTGTGGCTTTTGCTGTTTCTGGATGAATTTATGTTCAGTGTAGGTATGAAGAAGTGTTTTAAGCTTGGGTCTGTTCATGTAGGGATTTTGGCACACCCTTCCAAGTGGTTGTGATCATCTGGGTGTCAGGGCTGCACTGGTGTCCACTGGTGCAAATGGTGCCTGGGAAAACCAACTCGTAAGAAGCAAGATTTCCCATTGTGGTATTTTGTGCCAGGCTGGCTGCAAGAAGAGTCAAGGATTTGACCCCCAGGGCCGTTGAGCTGAGATTAGGTTCCTGCTATTGGCTAGCAGTAACTGCAGTTGAAGCAAGCCTTGGCCAGCCGCTAGAGAGAGAAACAGAGAGCTCTATCCTGAGTGTATATGCTTTTCTGGAAGGAGCAATTTCTCTCTCTTTTTTTTTTTTTCTTTTTTTCTTTTTTTCTTTTTTTCCATAGCTGACATTTGACAGTTCTACCAGTGTGATGGCAGAGTGATGGATCCCTTAATCTTGGAAGAATTTTTTTTTTTTTTTTTGCCATCCTGGTACACATTACATGTTTCCTCTTCTCGTTCCAGTTAGCCCTGGGCCTCTAATCTAGATGGGTAAGCCAAGGCGTTGTCTTGCTGTTGCCCAATAATATTTCCAGAGGTTAAAAAAAGCCTTTATTTTCTATTAGAGTTACTGGTGATCTCTCTGCACAACGCCAGTAGCCGGACAGTTTTAGAGCGGTGCCATTGCTCTATGGAGTGGTGATTGTCTAGGTTAAACAGCTGACAATGCTGTTAGAAATACAACGGTGCACGAAGCTGTTATGGGTACCTTGTGCGGAGTACCCTTTATTGAAATAACTTTTGCTCTGGAATGTGTGATTCCTCCCTGCCTGTAAATGCCAGGTTTAATTAAGAGACAATCTCAATGATGAGATGCAGACTTCATTTTTTTTTTTTTTTTCTTGTGAACTTTCCCTACTTGCCCTTTTCCCCATTCTCCTTTGATCTTTAGAAAACCTCAGCTGGTGAAAATAAAGGCTGAAAAGTGTCTTCTAGGTAGTGATATATGAGTAAGCACAAACACCTTGAATCATGGATTTGCATGTGATGTGCACGCTGCAGGCTGTCTTGTCTGTCTTCAGTTGACTCAGGTTTTTAAGTAGGTAGAGCAAGGGTAAGTAATTTCCTTGCTGAGGGCTGAACAGACTTTTTCAAACACCTTTGAGTGCATGTTATCATTATGCAGCGTTGCACAATGGTTCGTTGAAGGAAAGCTGTGACTGTGGGCTGTATAAAATGAAGCGTGGCCTGAATTGAGCGGGTAGGCGGTAACTACCCAGCCCTGCGGCAGCAGACTGAAATCAGTTCCTCTGGATTTAATTCCTCCTCCATCGAGCTCTGTGGACCTGCAAGGGCTGCCTCTGGGAGCAAGGTGAGAATGGGCATTGCGGCTGTCAGCTCAACCCTCTGGCTCATTTCTGTGCACTGCTGTAATCGGCTGGCAATAATGATGCTGTTAGCCTCGCCGAGTGAGTTTTCCTGCCAAACTTAGGGGAAATAGGAAATAAAGGCCATTGGGAAGTCACTTCTGAGGCCCGTCTGGTATTTGAGCTGTGATATTTGAGCTGTTTCAGAGGTGATAAAGCAGCGAAAAGTTTTCTCGCTCACTGGTGGTAAAATACACCATCAGAGTTCCATAGTGCCAAATTTATTTTATGAAGCAGAAATGACAATTCTGGTGAGAGCTGATTGCTGTGCATGGTTTAAAGGGAGAAAGTGGAGATGTATCACAAGACGTGCAGGTGGCTGCAGTATATGGTGAAGTCAAGTATCATTAATTTGCTTCAATGTTCTAGGCACTACTGGGCTTTTACCAGGACTCTTGCACGTCTTGTCTCTAGTCTGTGCCTCTTCTGATTTTCTTTTTTTCCCTGTTGACATCTTTTCCAGTCACAAAACCTAGCTGATAATTAAGAAATTACTCTCCCTTCCCCAATTCAAAAAGTCAAAAATTGAAAATTTGGGAGAAAAATTTATCTTTACCAAGGTTTCTGCTATTGCTGTTTTGTTTTGCTTGTTTTGGTGTTTGGGTTTTTTTGGTGTGTTTTTTTTATTTTTGGTTTTTGTTGTTGTTGGTTTTT
>JAAGAY010147614.1:12561-65405 GCA_011801015.1 Ardeotis arabs
TTTGTTTTTTTTTTTTTTTTTTTTTTGTTTTTTTTTTTTTTTTTTTTTTTTTTTTTTTTTTTTTTTTTTTTTTTTTTTTTTTTTTTTTCTATATATACGGACTTTGTGAATCTGATCTGCCAGTTTGGAAGGCTGCCAGAATCTTAGAAGTGTAATGTGCTTCACTTATTTTTATCAATGATTATATGCAAGTTGTACTTTATTGTGCCTGCACCAAGGCGGGAGGATGACGTAGCTGTAAGCATTTTGTGGTGAAGAAGCTGAAATAGCATTGTTTGTGTACTGGGTGTCTGGGGGATGAGAAGGTGATGTCTACCACTGGTCACTTCTTAGAAGACCAGGATCTGTTTTTATTTCTCAAATGATATTTTTGCCAACTGATTGCTTGTTTTCAGTGCAAGAATTTGCACATCTGCTATGTGCCTTAAGGTGTAAATAGTTGAATTGCTTTGGATTGTAATGTACTTTGGCAATGGCTTTGAAGAATATTTTTCTTTAGGAAGCCTTAGTAACCCTTTTGAACACCCCATGAATAGGATATTTGTATTCTGTAACTTCGTTCATGGAAAGCACATCTCATTACAGTTTTGGAGAGATTATTCCTTCTTCTGAACCAAAGATAGTTTCCTTTTAGCTTTTATTTCTTCTATTTGACCATACTTTTTTTTCTTCATTTTCCCCAATTCTCTTCGCTTGGCAATTAAATGTCAGTTATTTCTCTGTGTGCTGTGTTTTCCCTTCTATTTGTGTGACTCAGCAAAAGTCATAAGGAAATTGAGGGGTCAGAAAAAGACAAAATGGAAAGAATTTAGCTGGGTATGTTCTATGTGTCATCCAGCCTGATTCTGCAGAAGCCTGAGGTTGTCCTATACTATGGTTAAAGTGGGAGAATGATGTTTTGCCCCTCACACATGTAGCAGTAAAGGGAAGATAGCAAGAAAGGACCTGTTGATAAACTTCATGGTTGTAGCCTTGCTGATTGAAGGAGATTGGTGCCTGCCTTTTTAGAGGTGGGAAGGCTTTGAGAGCTGCATGTTGCATTCGAGCATCTGCATGTGTTTTTAATCACCGTAGGTGGAACAGATTATCCCGCTGGCTCTTACTGCCCATTATCAAGGTTACTCTTGTTCTTGCTTTTGCACAAGTCTTCTTTTGGCAGGCAGAAGATCTGAGACTGCGTTTGCCAAGTCTGCGAGAAAGTAATTCTTTGTCTGCCACTGCTGGTTTATTGCACAGTTTTTCTGAGTTGAAATGAAGAGATAAGTATTTTCAGTCTCTGAAGGTAGTCTCATACTGTTCCAGAAAACGCCTTTTTGGATCTGATTAAATAAATCTCATGAATCCAAATGCTTCAAGTTGGAAAACAAAACGTCCAAAAAGATTTGTTTTACTTTTTCTGGAGAAGGCAGTCTGAGATTTGCTGGTTATGTAAATTTTTCTGCAGCAGTGAAATAATTTCAAGCTGCTGAGCTAACATGCTGTTAGAGATGGGGCAGGAAGTGAGCTGTGGCTAGGTAGCACCATCTGAATAAAAACTTGTCAGAAAGCTGCTTTCAGCTAATCCCTGGGAGGAAGTGAGCTATAATCGGTATGAAGTGAGCTAATCACAGGAAATCTATTGCTCAACGGGAGCCTTTAAAAAAAAAAAAAAAAAAGAGTGAGAGAGGGGGCGGGGAGAAAGGGGGAAAGAAAAATACCCATGCAGACATCTCATTCTGCTTTTGGACTCCAAAATCTCTTTGGTCCAAGAAAATGGACTATCTGAGGAAATTAGCAGGCCTCTGATCTCTGGTGAAAAACTGTACAATGTGTATATCTGTTTGCCCTCTTTTCCAGAATAATGAAACATCAAGTCTCATCTCCTCCAGTAAGATGTTTTTTCAGATATTAAAAGGTGGCGGTGTGGGGAGGCTGAGGATGAGCTAGCTACCAAAAGCACTGGAGCCTAGGGGTCAATGTACTGGGAATGCGTCTCCAGACATTTTCAACAAGGATTTTTATAATACAAACCAAGAAGGGTACATGACTATCCTAAGTCTGTCTTGTTACACTGGTCTTTTCTTGGACCATCACAGGCGAGCTCTTTTATTATATTACTTTTTATTTTGCTTCCTTTCACTTGACATCTTCTGCCTTGGAGATTTGTTTGCGAGACATCTGTTTTGCTGTTTTCCTCTGCTCTGGACCTGGCTGTCCCGGATGCCGCTCTCTGCGCGTGACAGACGATGCCAGTAGCACCCTATAAGGCTCTACAGGAAGACAGCAAATAACAGCCACCACCGTGCAGATTGTTGTATGGATAACTTTATTTTATCAACTCTTGTGCCCTCTGCTAGAGCAGGGACAGGAAAATGTGCTTACTGTCAGGGCTTTTTCACTTCTGATCTGTTCTCTTTTCTTCTTCCATTCCTTCTGTGGGACAACAACCGCTTTTGCTGTGTTACTTTCAAGCACCGTGCCTGCTGCCTGTGTCTGTGGCCCCAGTGTTGTGCAGTGCTCCTTGCAGCAGTTCAGGTGGTGTCCCAATAAGGTCCTGCAGCTGTCATAGCACATCAAAGATTATGATTTCAAAAGCAAAGTGGTTATGTTTCTTAATGCATTGGTAGCCTGAAATCCATTACTTCTGCTTTTTGGCCAGCCCTGCAAAATAGACTTAAATTTGACTTTTGTGTTGTTCCGTCTGTGTTATGTTGCCAATAGTAAATGAGTTGAGCTGTTTTTACCTGCAATAAACAGACCTGAGTTCCGTTTGCAGCTCCATGAGCCTCCTGTCAGGGTATGTACATACAGAAGATTTTACTTATTTCACTGATGTAGTTCTGGCTCCTTAGAGATCTGTTGCTTAAGTGGCAGTGTAAAGCCAGGATATTATGTGCCAGGAGTAGGAATTTATGTGCGTATTATCAAACAGCTCTGAGCTTGATGTGGTTTGTTGTTTTGGGTATTTTTTTTTTCCCCAAGCAGTAGTCCAATTTACTTCTGCATCAAATCCCAAGCAGTGAAATACAGATGCAGTCTAGACTCCTCAAATACATGAATTTGAACATCATGAGAAGACAAATTCGACTTACGAGAACTTTCTACACCGGCTGTTTTGTTTGATGCATGGTACCATCTTCCTATCCCTGCTCAGGGCCTTGCAGTACTACCCTGTAAGACTGATGTGTGTTTATGCATAATGCAGGTTTAAAAATTAATCTGCTCAAGTACAAGTGCTCCAGGAAAATTGTGACTGTGCACTATAGCAAATAGGAAAATTATTTTCTTCAATTTGATTTTATTTCTGTTCAGTCATTCCGCAAACAAGTTTGAAAGGAAAAATGTTAGTCCTTTGTTAGAAGTCAGAGGAGCTAACTATCAGCCCCGTGGCAGAGAGGGGCCCCCGTGGTGGAGCCTGCTGCCGGACAAGCGCGCCGCTTCAGCTGGGACAGGAGTGCGTGTCAGCCTTGATACTGATCACGAGGGAGGCCGGGCAGCCAGGACCGGCACAAGAGCTGCACTTAGGAAGTTCTTCAGGAAGCAGCCCCGCTTTATGCTCACACAAGAGGGAATTGAGGGGAAAAAAAAACCCCAACAAAAAACCAAGTCAAAGCCAGAGCATTCAGACTAATGTGCTGCAGCAGTGTGCGTTCATCAGCTTTCTGAAAAACTGCCCAATTCTCACTTTACTTTCCAGCTTTTACTCACTGTCAGGTTTGTGTTTCTGGGTGTTTTTCCACCAGTGGCAGTGACAGGAACTGATGTCTCTCATCTGTGACATTGCTATGCTGTAGGTTATCAGGCCCTTTTCTTCCCCAAAAGGAAGAAAGCTAGTGAGCAGCAGAACTGACTCCTGCAACATCATTGTAAAAATGAAACTCTGAACGCACGTGCAAATCGGTCACTGCAGGTCTCTTCAGGGGCTAGGAGGAAGAGGGTGGGTTAAGCTACGCAAGGAGCTTCCCTGTGCTTTTCTTGCCTCAGCCTCACTGGTCAAAAGTGGAAAGGAAAGAGTTGCACTTCAGAGGAACCTGGCTTGAGGTCTCCCACTGTTGGTGGTGAGTGATTTAGGACAGCACAGACCCTTGCTGGCCTCTGGCTGCTGGCTCTGCAGTAGAGGAGAGAGCACATTTACTCTTCAGCTGCTGCAGTTCAGGTTACGACAGTGTCTAAGGCTGCCAAGGATGAAGAGTACTGCCATTTTTGCTGCCCCAGTGCAGGGCAAGGAACCTTTGTCAAAAGGAGGGGACAGCTATTGGGAGTAGTGTCGTATATGGGAGGTAAGGACTGAGAATTGGAGCCTTGTGGTCACCATTGTGGGTCCCTGTGAGTATGTTTTGTGAAGTAAGCAGCAGAACTGTTGGGAGAAAAGCTTTTAGCTCCTTTTGTGTCTTTTTTTTTTTTTGGTTAGTGCAGTGGGCTGCAGCACTGTCCTGTGGTGGGAATGAATCTGTCTGCAGTCTGTAGTTAAGTATTATTTGCAGCTTCACAGCTTGTCTCTGTGGTTCAGTCCATTGCTTTCTAGTTCTTGTAATTAAATGTAGTGCGACTAGTGATTGTGGGGGAGTTGCCAATGTACTTGAATACTGGTATTCACTGGCAAAGATGAAAGTGAATCCCTTTCCCCAGTTACATCCTCTTCCATATATTACCTTTGCTTCTTCTGGCATCCTCCAGATTTAGCGTACTTTTATGAGGTTGCGCAAACTTAGGTTGACCATTTTAGTAAACCTCTTTCAACCAATCTAAAAAACTCCCCACTGTTAATTTTGTTGTCTGATTCTGTCAGAGAAATATGAACCTCACATCCCCTTTGCCAGTATACAGACTCCTGGCAGGCCCTGGAAAAAACGTAAGCTCCCTGTGCAAGCCATGATTCAGCAGGGCAGCCACGTGAGTGGTTACACCTAGCTGCTGTGAAATGAACAGACTCCTTTTCCTCTTTAGGGGAGTGAGAGAGCAGAAAAGGAGCTTCAGGGTGTGTTTGCGCTCCCCTTTTTTTTTAATTTTTATTTTTATTTTTAAATCCCTTCTCCAGTCATTGCCCATAATGCCAAACCTCTGCAGCTATTTCAAAAGTACTTCCTGATGCTGTAGAAACTTTCCCTGTGTAATGAAGACAGCGTAACGATAAAGGAGAGGGGAACTGTGCTTTTCTTCTGCACTCATCTGTCAGAAAGAGACTATTTGGATTTGAACTTGAACAAAATGATTGATTTTTAACTTCCGATGATGATTGAAGGATCAGACTTGTTTCCTGAAGCAACCTGTTATGAGTGGAGCTGTTGTAATTTATTTAAACTACAAACTCAAAGCTGCTGTGCATTGAAATGGTCCTTTGTGCAAAACAGTTTTGGATCTAGCACTTTGTTTTAACAACAGTCTTTGAAACAGCCACTCAGAAATCATGCTACTTTGTGTTATTAAGTAAATCACATCTCTTAAGTTTTCCCTAAAAGCTGAGGTTTTAGTAAATCACAGATTTAATGAGCTTGACGGATTTTGTTTAACTGCAAATGACGGAGCCAGTCTCTCAGGTGGGAAGCTGATGCCTGAGCTCTTTTTCCCTCCCCAGTCTGCTCTGCAAGCCCTGCAGCTGTTTTCCTCTGCAGTGCTCCTGGGCTCTGCTTCGAGCAAGGTCGAGGATGTTTCTGAGCACTTTGAACATGAAACACTGATCAGAGCTGCAGCTCTGAGGGTTCTGCACAGATGCTGTTGTGCCAATTTCTTGAAGTGCCTGATTTTCTCATGGAATAGATAGGTTTTGGATGTCCATGTACTTGCTTCCAACTTGTTGTTTAAGAATTTCTTCTCTTGAACACACAAGGCACTAAGGATTGATTTGTTTCAGATCAAGATGCTGTAATATGCGCTGAGCTGACCTGCGCTGTTTGTGTCACTGAAAATTGAGAATTATTACTGTAGTGAGGATTTTATTTTTAAAACATGCAAACAAAACTGCAGTGAATGTTTATTTTTAAATTTACAACCTGAATACCACATTACAGCATTGTTAATTGGGTGACTGGGCTCTCCAAGGGAGCATGCAGGGAATTAGTGTGGGCTTGGTGGGCCAAGTCTGTTCTTGTCCAGTTTCAGATGAAGGTTAGTTGTTTATCCTTATACCCTGCTCTTGCTAATATCAGGCAACTCAAATAACTGCACAGAGGGAGGAAATAATGGGATTTACTTCAGAAAAACACAAAAGGCTACTCATGATGTTGATTTCTTCACGTAGTGTATCATTTTAGTGTTACAGTTTTGTGATATGCTTCTTTATCTACTGTGATATATTTAGCCATCTGATTGTATTTCCTTGTTCAAAGGGAGGAATGCTTTCTTTTAAATGTCTATTTCCATTTGGATAGCTGAAGACCCTATATCCTATTATTTTCTGAGATTTTATTAGCATAAGGGGAATGTATCATGATCTGCTATCACTCCAAGCCCAATTTCAGTAGGACTCTCAAATGCCACGTATCAGATTTGGTGGTTCAGACCAGGAATTTGTAGATCTCCAAGTGGTGGCATGCACTTTGTGCAAACAATATGTATTGTTAGGGAAGCGATTGGAATTAAAATCCCTGTGGGTAGGCTGCGCAAGCCTGCTGTTAGATTGCAGGGTTCTTAATTTTTTCCCCATATTGCAGTGTAGTTACTAGAAAATACAGAAGATCCTGCAGATAACTTGCAACATCTGAAAGAGCAATCAGTAAGCAAAGTTGTAAGACTGTTGGAGGATGAGAATTGCAGTCTGATTCACAGCTGCATCCCTGCAGACATGTTCAAATGTTGCAGGTCTATTTATCACTCCACCATCAGGCAAAGGGCTCAAAGGCAAGTTTGTCTAGGTGGGTGTTGCATGGCTTTGACTGCAGTTCCCCATCGGTTTCTAAGGAGATGGGGCAACCAGCACATGTCCAGTTTTCACTTGCACCATCAATACTTTACTTGGTGCTGCTTGTGCCTCTGAAGGTATTTGTACAGAAATTATATGCTTTCATGGGCATTTGTGGTGATAATTCATTTTAATCTCTTGAGCTTCATGATATAAAACACTGTACTCTTGTGCTGCATAAATTTAGGCTGCTAGCCTGCATTGTTTTTCTTCGTTGGGATCTGGCAGTATTCACCCAGTGCAACGATAGGGAATGGCAGTCTACCTCATTTTAGTTTTTCTGCTAAAACCATATTGTTGCAAGATGCATGTGTTGTGCCGAGATATTATATAGCACAGTATTTATACTTTGGAAATAAGGTGTGATAATTGAAAGTGGATTGTACTGTGTTATCCTGACCTTTTGGAATGAGACTGGTAGTGATTGCTCCAGTGGCGTGACTGGGACCGAGTCATGCTTTGGGACTATGATGGGCAGCTGGTAGGCACCAGCAGGCCATTCATTCCCCAAACTGTTGTGAGAGGAGGAGCAGGAGGTCAACCCAGAGGTGATGTCTTAGCTCCTGTTCCAAAGAGGTAGCTCATCATTTGAGTGTATGGAGGAGTGAATTTATAATTCAGCTGTCACTGAGAGGTAACTTCTGTGAATCTTTATTTGTGCTTTTTACTCTATAGCAGAGAGGCTGCCCGTTTCTTGGTGATCAGAGAAAAATCTCCAGGATATTAGGGGGAGGGAGGAAAGGCCAGTGCAGATTTTCTTGAATGTGGAATGTGTCATGTAGATTCTTTGTTGTGCTGTATTTTTAGCTTTAGTAGGTATTTGTTCATGATCTCTTTCATCTTTTTGTTAAGGACTCTAAGAGGATTGTGGTGATAGTATATACTGATTTTACAAATGGAGGAAGTGTGGCACAAAGTGGTACAGTAATGCAAGTCCTCATTCAGAAGTGGAATGCATCCAGTGGATCTCAGTCCCCGTGCTCTTTAATGCAGGCTGCGTAATTTGGGTAGAGATACTCTCAATGCTATTTAATGTGGACAGTGTATTGAATTATGACTTTTAAACATAAGCTATTCTTCTCTCCTCAAGATCTTGTCAGATGAATGACAAGAAAGAAAAACATCTAAAGCTTTTAAAGGTGTTTGAGTCTAGAGCACAAAGCTCTTTGGGCTAGAGCTACCTCTAAAAAAAGTTGTACTCATGCCCTTATGTGTACTGTGCCTTTCATGTTCACAGCCTTTGTGTCAACAGATTAGTGAACCACATCAGGGAATTGGTTCGCATTATAACTGACTGCTCTTTTTGACTGGGTTAGTTTCATCACTGGAAAAGTTTGTCACTCCATCCCACAAATGCTGCTGCTGGCACAAATGAATGGGCGGCCCAGAAGCGAGACTGGGGAAGGGATCCGCTTCCTTTGGCGGAGACATTGGTGTCTGCTAGTGTCGTGCTTGCTGAGTTCCTCAGGGATGAATTCACACCTCCTTTCCTTCTTGGCCAACAGAAGAAATGCTACATTTATGTATTCTATGCTCTTTTCCTATGTTAAAACAAATATTTCTATTTCAGTGCTTTCACTAGCTATTGAGAACCATGTCTGACAACGGAGAACTGGAAGATAAGCCACCAGCTCCTCCCGTCCGGATGAGCAGTGCCATCTTCAGTTCAGGGGGCAAAGACCAGTTGTCTGCCAACCACAGCTTGAAACCCCTGCCCTCTGTACCAGAAGAGAGAAAACCTAGGAATAAAATCATCTCCATATTCTCTAGCACTGAAAAAGGTAAGATGCCTCTCTTTTCCAAGGTTACTACTTCTGTTCCTTTACTTTCTTGTCAGTTTTGATAGCACTTTAGACATTTGAGTCCAGCTTGTCCAACTGTAGGAAATTGGAGGAAGTGTTGAAAGTTTGATTTGTGTGTTCAGTGAGCCGAGATGTTCTTTCTGTTTGCCCTGGGATGTTTGAAGATGAAATGCAAAGTAAGAAAAAATAAATAGCTCACCACGCTATTGGTTCTCATGTTTGCTGCTCAGTTTAAAGTAATGCATTTCCAAACAACCCCAATAAATGTTTGTGATTCCTGGCTATCACATTACCTAACCATTTTGCTCTGCTAAATGCAGATTTCTAATTTAAACTGAGCATCCAGCTGTTTTGGAAGGTACTTCATGATGGTATGTTGAGGAGAAAAAAAGGTAGTAAAGAAATAGTGGGGAGGGTGCAGTGTGCATGAAGGAGAACTGAGAAAAATTAAGTCCTTCTGTCTGCGTAACTGCACTGTTAAAATTAATTACTAGTGGGGGATAAATCTGGATTGCTGCAAACAAGGATTATTTCTGAGAGAAACTTGCTGTAATTAAACTAGACTGTATTTGTGCTTTGTTTCTGTTCTCTTCATGATGAATGTATTTACAGCACTGGAGCCCTGATCCTGGGTCTCCAGGACGTCTGTATCCATGTACAACAAAATAGTGCATAGGTAGAAGTATCTTCTAACATCTGGTACGGTGAAACCGCGCAGGGACTTACAAGCCTGACCTGACAGTGCTATGCATTTTATTAATCTCTACCAGTTAGCATTTTTGTGATTAAGATGCACAGGGGGAAGACCCTGCTGCTCTTAATATCTTCTAGTTCTGCTCTTGGCTTCCTACGCCTCGTTGCTGATGTGCTGGGCAGGACTGGTTTAGTCATGCCGACACAGGTTTGTTTGAGTGTTTCATGAGACTTTGGTGCTCCGGTTATTTATTTGCTTGGGTAAGTGTTTTCCCCAGGGCTGGTTTTCACTCTTGTTCAGCCATGTGAGCAGTCCCTCTGAAGCCATGGCTCGCCCTGAACGCAGACGCTAGAGGCAGCCTTCCCTGTATTCGGAAGATCTGGCTCTCCACAATCTGGCAGAGTTTCTGCTCTGAATGGTGGGTGTATTTTCCTTTTCGGAGGATGGAAAGATTTGGCCAGTGCCACTTTTGGAAGCAGAATAGTTATTTCACAAGGTCACTTATTGTGAAATAACTGTCCGTGGCTGGATTACAGCAATAGAAGTGGTGGTCTTTTTTTTTTCTGGCAATGAGGTAAGGAGAACGTGAGAAGTTACTACAAGTTGGTGGCAGCACCCCAAAAGAGAGACTGCAGGCCTCTGAGGCTGGTGAAGGTGGGGAGTCTGGGTGCTGTCAGCTAGGCGTAGAGCCCTTCGATACTGCAGAAACTGGTGTTTTACCATCATATCGTTGGTCATGGGAGGAAATGCCTAGAAATTGTTGTGATGCTGCAAGAAAATCTGGTGGAAGGATCAAATACGTCCATCTTTAGACTGGTTTAGGAGCTGGGATGGCGTTTGTCATTATGCTGTTGCGTTGATCGTTCATCAGAGCATTTGTGGCCCTTTTTTGCAGACAGGGATATAATGAAGTAGAACGTAAACCCCAGGTGAAAGAAGGTTTTCCTTGCGTTGAATCAGTAATACCGTATGAGACTTGTGTTGTGAAATGAATTATGAATGTGAGTGAGTGCAGTCCAGCTCTAGAGCTTTGTGACATTTTATAGTGTCTTTACTTCTCCTTGGATACTTCCTCTTTCTGTCTTGACAGTGGGTTTGTTCATTGCTGAAATGGCTGGGGAGGTGGTTGAAGACTTGACTTGGCTCGTCTGAAGTTGTTTTGCAGTCCTGTTACTTAAGCTTATTCAGACCACTCTGTAAATACTGACGTGTACCAAATTTTTGGAAATTAATCTGCATACTCGTTTAGCATGTGTCTGTATCCCTGCTCATATTTAGTGATGCAAAATGCAAACTAAGAATGGAAGAAATAATTTCTGCTGAGGAAAGCACATTTTGGAGAAAATGCTGTCAGTTTATCTTTTCTAGTTGTTTAAAAGTATTTAAAGTAATGTCCTTCTGAAAAAAAAGCAGAAAGTTTTACTGCATGGCAAGATAATGTGGTTAGGAAAAATAGTAATTGAATTATCTGATTTAAAGAAACAATCTGAAACTTGTATTTTTTTTTTCGTTTTGGAATGAACTTGCCGATTGTTTGACCTGCGGCAAGGATAATGTGAACATCCAAATAAATGTTCTCGGCCCTCAAAACTGCAAAACTGTCTGCCAAATATAAGCAGTGACTTTCTGTCACTAAAACAACGGTCAGGTGTTAGCCATTTTGTTCCTTGGCATGGCTGAGGTGCGCCCTCACCAGAAATGTCTATTGGAATACAATTTTCTTTTAAATTCTGCTGCTGGGAGACTTTACAGAAATACTAACTTCGTGCTCCACTTTTTCAAATATATTGGGATTATATGCAAAATCTGTCAACCTGGTCCTGTGAAAAATTTCTCCAGCCAGTCCAAAAGTTAACAAACTATACTACAAAAATGGTGAATTTTCCGTTTTCAGAAAAATGAAGGCATGTCTTACCAGGAGATGTACAGGTCTACTGCAGACAGACTTGTTACTGGATAACATAGTTTGGCTCTATTCTGCAGATCTCTGTTCATATAATTTTGCAGGGTCCCTCCTGGCCAGCTTAATCATCTCTCTTGCCGCAGCTCTGCCTCTTTTGGGAGGTTTTTGTAGCTCAGTAGATGGCCTTGAGGAGGTGGTGTGCTTTGGGGGACTCACTGCAGACGGTGAGGTTTAGCAAATGCCAAGTTTCTGCCCCAAGTCTGAGCTAGTTCTGCACTGAAATAATCATAAGAGTTTGAAGGGATTATTTAATGACCTAGTAGTCATGGAGGTTTTTCCCCTATTTCCATTGTTTAGGATAAATGAAGTGATAGTCATCTTTTTACTAGAGTACTTAATTACCATGAATTTCCTTGGCTAGACTTCTGAAGGCAAATGAACCTGTGTGTGTTTTTGGAAAGCTCTAAAATAGTCCCCTAAAACTATAAATGTTTGTCTTCAAGCAGAACTTATTAAAGGAGGTGCTGTGGGGCATCACCCAGGATCCAGGATCATGCATGTGACATGCTTAAGACCGCTGGCTCAGGGCAGGTTTCAGTGTGGTTTCAGCGGCGGCTCAGTAACTCAGAGTGTACTGTCTGGAGTCATCTACCTGCTACCATCAGGCTGTTGGGAAACATCTGTGTTTCTTGCTTTGCGTACGGAGGTTGGCTGGAGCACACTGTAGGCTCACACGCTGCTGGGGAGCGAGGGATGCTCGAGGCTGGGTTTGCGATGCAGGAGGGTGTCAGGTACCTTGGGTGACACCTGCTGAGTGCCTGTGGCTTCGTCTGGGGAAGAGAAGAACCCAGCTGTATTTGAGGCACTTTCTTAATCAGACAGAGCAATTCTCCAGTTCACTGAATCCTGAAGGACCTGTTTCTTCCCCCTCCTGGGAACAGGGGGCCTGTACGCTGCTGTCCCTGCATGGCCAAGGGACCACATCTTAGATTCACTTGTAGTTTGAAGTGAGCGTTGCCCTTTATTAAAGGGATTCCCATGTAGGTACAGAACTGTGTTGCAAAAATAATCAGAGGCTGAAAGCAGCATGGCCTCGCAGTGGCCTTGTTCTCAGAGCCTCGGGTATGTCCTGCCAACGCATGACTCACGGGACTTGCCTCTTGACTGAAGCTCACTGCTTGCGTGTGTTTGAAGTGCTGCTCTGGTCTCCTCTTCCTGTGGGTAGAGGAGTGATTTTTAGTCTCCTTTCCTAGCCTACTAATGCGATGTTCGTATTTTTGGCAGGAGTGGGTTTATTTGTGCAGCACATGCCTGAAGAGTTTGAGCACCAGCTCCTGTTCCCTAGATGTCAAGTGCTCCTGAACAGGAACCTTCCTGAAGAATATATATATATATATATTTTTTTTTTTTTTTTTTTCCCCTCTTGCTTTCCCATAAACAGCTGCAAGAGACTGGGAAGAAACACTACTTTCCTTAAAGGTTTTCATATAAGCAAGTTTCTCCTGTCCTGTGACTGAACAATGTTAATGAGAACATTTGACAGTGGGTTTGCTTTTTGGCTCTGACCTGTGCAGCCATATTAAAGATATCCTGTTTATAATAGCCGTGTCTTTCCACTGCATTGTTCAGCTGGAGGCAACCCACATGGCTTTTCGTTTGAGTATTGTCCTCGGCTCCCCGTCCTTCCTCTCCTGCCAGCATAAGGGGATTTCAGACGGATTCTCTGTCTCTGAGCAGCGTGATCTGTGCTTGCTCCATGTTCAATAACTTTTTACCATGTAGTAACATGTAAAAAGGATGCTGGTTTAGCTGCTCTTTTTCTATACTGAAGCTACATTATTTTTATTTTTAAGGCAAATTTAAAAACAAAGTAAAAAACCTTTTTTTTTACGTACAAACATAAAACGGTAATCAAGTTAGATTGCAAAATGGTGTGCTGCTTTCCTTTGTGGTTATGAGCACTATGGAATTATTGCTGGCTTCATGCACGCTAATAGATGCAGCTGATTCAGCTGTATGCTCTGTGAGCCCGCAGGCATCCCAAGATTACACATCCACTTTTCTTGGTATCAGGTTAGATGTGCTCTGCAGCTCATTGCCAGGCCTCTGCCCCTTCAGCAGAGGGCCATGAGATGAGGTCTTGAGCATCATCTTTCTACCTGGAGAGCAAACAGCAAGTACGTTCCTCTGCTCTGGCAGGGAAAGAAAGCAGGGTTTGGGCTTTTTTTGCAAGAACGAGAAAACAGGTTCCTGAAACCTTCCAACTTAACTCCAAACCTTTTCTAAGTAAAGGGAACAGAATGGTCTATTTTATATTCAGAGTTTACAATTAATCTTCCATTTTTACTTACTTTCTCTTTGTCAGAAAAAAAATAAAAAAGCAAAAAACCCAAGCCCCAAGCATTTTAAAATGTCTTATAAATTTAATTGGATCTAGATTGGATTGTGTGCATGGTTCTTCTCATTAGCTGTTCCTGTGTCTGGTACTTATTATGCTTGGTTCCCCCTCCACCCCTCTCTGCTTTTAATTTAAATTAGGTAATTGCTCTGAGGCTGTAAACTCTTATCTTCATCACAGGAAGTCCTAGTTTGCATTAATTACCTTGAATTGAAGCAGTGAGGCAACTGAGTTTTAACTGTCTTTAGGGTGAACTTGAGGTTGAACTGAAGTTGTCTTCGATGTTGTTTTTAATCCATATTACATGTCATTTTTTGCATTGTAAACATTTCATATGTGTAGATTTCATATGCTCTACAGAGCTCCTTGCACTCTGGGGCTCTCTTATTTGCTTGCTACCATAGTAGAAATTATTTCAATGGAACAAGTTGTTGATTCTTATATGCAGTCTGTGCTAGCTTGAAAATATCAAATCTCTGTGCTGTGTTATGTAAACACCTCCATCCAGTAAACAGAGTAATAATTACATTCATCCTAACTGTTGTAATGTTTAGGTTGATTATGTTAAAGGGAGATAATGGGACTTTAAATCTTTGCTCAGTAGATCTTTGAATCTCTTTTTCAGGAAGCAAGAAGAAGGAAAAGGAAAGGCCAGAAATCTCCCCACCATCAGATTTTGAGCATACCATCCATGTTGGCTTTGATGCTGTTACTGGAGAGTTCACTGTAAGTATATCTGCCTTGAAGTTACTCGGAAAATAGCTGTGGGTCAGTGCTGTAGTGAAGCCATTGTGGTGTTTTAGAATGAAGCGCGAGCTGGTCTGTTCAGTGTTACCAAAGAAATAATTCTACTTTGCATTTGTACAGCATGCAGAGTAATGAGACTGTGACCTGTTAGTGCTTCTGCAGTGTAAATGACAGATCTAATGCTTTGTGTCACCTGGGAGAGCCTTCCCTGAGAAACCCTCTTCAGTTTACTTTCATTAGTGGGTAACACTGGTTCTGTTAAGCGCTTTTGTATTCCCATTCCTCACATCTAGCTTAATACATCTGAAACAGGTGGTGTCATGTATGCACGGGGGCTCGAGATATTGAGCAGCCAGGAGGGATTTCAGCTGTGACTTGGTTTGTGTTGTGTCACCTATGGACATATGACTGCCTATTAAAACCCAGTCCTACCTGTTCATGTGTTTAAGGCTGTACGTGTTATGCTTTTTATAGAGGAAAGAAATTTGTTCTGTGTTTTAAAAATCTTTAAAATACTAGAAAGATACTTAAAATAGCCTATTATTTCAGGGAATGCCGGAGCAATGGGCTCGGTTGCTGCAGACCTCAAATATCACAAAGCTAGAACAGAAGAAAAACCCCCAGGCGGTACTAGATGTGCTGAAATTCTACGACTCCAAAGACACAGCAAAACAGAAGTATCTGAGTTTTTCTGCTCCAGGTGAGATCTAAATGTGTGCAAGCCATATTGAAGGGGAGTTGTGTATTTGGAACACAGCCTTCCTCTCTTTCAGAATAATAAATCAGATTCAAACGCTGAAAGAGCAAGCTACTTTTCCAAGAGGAACAAATGTTCAAAGATGGATTTAAAACTTACTGGAAACTGGCGTTGTCCAGTTAATTTCCTGTTTTAAGTGGAGAAGGGAAGATATGGAACTGGATAATTCAAAATAGCAGCCAAAATTAACTTTAACGGGCTGTGTTTATGAAGCTGGGGCTCTGAGACTGTGATTAATTGGTTTTGTGCTGGAGACCTTGCTCCTTCTGTCTGTGGCCAGAACAGCTATCTGTGAACTTGATGTCACCATGTGGTAACATCAAAGATAGAAGATAATTTGTGGGTTCTAGGTCGGGAGCTATGTGGAGGGGCTGAGAAAATGACTGCCCTACAAACACATGCAGTTTTACCTAGTTTTCTTCCAAATTGTTTCTGAAAATGGCTTAGTAATAAGGCTTTGTAATAGTCTCATCCTTGATTGAAGATACTGCTTAAGGGAACAGAAATATCCATTTGATCCTGATTTCACATCCCAGTAAGAAGACATAAGTGTGATGAGCCGTGCTCAGTTTGGAACACTGTGTGTGAGTACTCAAGTGAGGTGAAGAGCAAGCTGGCAAATGAGTGATTTTGCCTTCCCATAGGGGAGAATTTTAGAAACTTACAGCTTCCTTCTACATGGTCTTACAGTATGATACTGGTTTCTCTCATTTGTGGCCATGAAATTTTGCCTTCTGAGAGAAGAAAAAAAAAATCTCCAAAGCAGCCTGTATTCTTTACTCTGTCAAGTTCACATTTTATTATTTTTCTGATGAAAATTATTTTTCTGCTGTTTGTCCTATTTAGAAAAAGATGGCTTCCCTTCAGGAACACCAACGGTGAGTCTGTTTACTAATCTTTCTATATACTTAGGCGCATTCAAGTTCAGGTCTTCTGTATTTGTTGTATAGTAAATCTCGCACTATAAAACAAAATGAGAATTTTTTGTGGAATAAAAGCATAAATTGGGGCATCAACAGAGCATATTTCTCTGGAGCAATAGTATTTTAGTCTTGTGATAAAATGTAATTTGGCACTTAAACCACTCAACCTATCCTTTTCTTTCAACATCAGTAAGAAAGACTGTAGGAGAGACAGTTTTGTTTATTATTATTTCTTTTAATTTGGTAAAACTGTAGACCAATGCCAAAGGTTCAGAGCCATCAACGGCTGTGGCAGATGATGATGAGGATGATGAAGAAGCTCCTCCTCCTGTTATTGCTCCACGGCCAGATCACACAAAATCGGTGAGTAGCTGTAAAATTTACAGTGCAGACCTGCATTTCTCAGTATTTCAGAACTTTTTCTACTTCTGTTTTCTAGCAAAGTGTTTTATTTGTGAAATGAGCTGTTGTAAATTTTTAGGGAGAAATTCTATTTTATTTGAGTTCGCTAAGAAAATGCTTAATATCTGGATATCAGTTTGATCAGAAATCCTGAAGTTAATGCTGATTTGTTTGTTGGCTTGTGTTGAAGATATCCAGTTAAACCTGTCTTTCAACCCAAGATGTCAGGAGGAGGCTTTTTGGTCCTAAAAATACACAGCTGGTTTCTGTTAACCTTGCACAGTACAGTGCTACAAGTGTAGTGTATTTGATTTCCTTTATTTTATTTGATTGCAGTGTGATAGCGTCACCAAGTATACTACCTAAACACAAAATAATTCAACTTTTAAGATATGAAAGCTTATTTGGCTCGCAAAGTCATCAGCATTACATCAAAAGTTAAGTGCTTAAGAAGTTGTTTGTTAAGTTTTAGTGTAGTTGTCCTGAACTACACACCTTGTTAATAGAGCCCCAGGGATCCCACTTACTTCAGCTCATTCTTTTGACTGTGGTAGGTGTACATGTTGCTGCTCTGCCCACTTATTTTTGCTTCAGGAGTGCAAATGTGAATTGTGTATATTTGTCAAATGATACTGCTTTAGAGTTGCCTGCTCTGGGCATGTAGACATATGAAATGTGACAGATCTTACAGTTTGATATTTTGAGAGTAGCTGTGTATGTCTGTGAACAGCTCGGGAGGAAACTAAACAAAGCTCCCAGAAAATGCCCTAGATTGGGGCCAACTGGGAAATTTCCGAGTGTCTCATGCTTCTTTTCATGGCGAAGCATGAATCTTTTTCCTTTAGATCTTAGTAGTAGTTGATCTCGCTATTAAATAGTGATTTCTGTGCTGTTAACTAGTGTGGATTATAAAGAATAAGGAGGTACAATACCCACAAAAAGTCTGTCTGTGGAAATTAGAGTTAATCTCCTAGCATCCACTCTGTTCAGGAGGTTCCTGGGTCTCTCTTTCAGAGGTCAGTAAGGCTGCCAGCGCTTCTCAGGTCTAATTTCTGCCTTCAATCTGCTATATAAAATAGTGCTTAGGGATCTTTGAAGAACTGTGATTGTTTTCAACTGAAGGTCAATGACTGCAAAGAAAATGCTCAGGTAAATGGTCTCTCTTAACAGATTTATACACGGTCTGTAATTGACCCCATCCCCGCACCAGCCAGTGACACTTCTGTTGACAGTGTGACGAAATCAGGTGATAAGCAGAAAAAGAAGACCAAAATGTCAGATGAAGAGATCATGGAAAAACTACGTAGGTGTTTTTTGTTTCAGATAAACAAAGGCTTTAAGACTGGGAGGGAACATTAAACTTTTGCCCTCATCCTTATTTTTGTGTAAGCGTTGTGTGAATACTGTGCTTGATTGGTTTTGTGTCAGACAGTAGCTGAGAGGAGCTGCATTCAGAAGTTTTGCTGATTTATATGCTTCAGAACCCTGTTGGATAAAAAAGATTGCAGAACAGGTTTTTTTGGGTTGAAGTTCAGTTGTGATAATGTGATCCGTGTGTATAATACAACCATAAAAGGGTTTCTGCTGTTGCTTGTTCTACTGTTTTTGAAGATACAGTTTAAATATATTAATGTTGCTGTGCTGAAGTCGAGAACTGACCTAATGAATTTGTCATAACCTGGTACTGGGTTTTGCTATGCAGAAGACTATCATTAAATTGAGATATTAGAGGAAACAGCACGATCTGTCTTGTTAAGAATATAACCTAGCATAGTGATTGTCTGAGGTCAGGCTCTTTGCAACTGGAACTGAATGAGGAAGCTTTGGCTGTTCGTGCATCAGCCGCTACTACTTGAGCTGACTCACTCTTGGAGGTATGTTGGCCAAGCCAGCCCTGCAAAAGGAAGATAGCGGGATTGACTTTTCTTTTGTTGTTTTTTTTTTTTTAGGCACTATTGTGAGCATAGGAGATCCCAAGAAAAAATATACGAGATACGAAAAAATCGGGCAGGGGTAAGTGTTCACCCCAACTTTTATTCCTAGGGAGGCAGAGTTGAAAGCGATGTACTGTTCTCTATCCCATACTGTCATGTAGCCACTGCTTACTGAAGCAGGCAGAAATGTTGGCTGTATTAAGCAGTGATAAACAAATGGTGAAGGCTTTACACAGTGGTGGATATTTTGAATTGTGTCTTTTAATGCGAAAGCATAGCTCTGCAACTGTGGGTGTATCTAGTCCTCTCCTCTCCCAGTAAGATGCGTTCCTCTGTTTTGCAATGTGACTGCTGAATAGCATAAGGACACGTCAAAAGGTTTTCTGTATGCTAAGCTAACAATCCTGCCTTGACTAAGTTATTCTTCTAGTGGTCCTCTGAATCCTTCTGAGAAAAAAAGTATCTACAAGTTCTAGCTTTTCCAGCTTTGATTATGTATATGCCTAACTCCTCCTTATACTTTCCAAATAGATCTGTATGCATTTGTGGGTGGATTTCCCCTGGAGGAAAATGAGAAGTAATACCTACTACAGCAGGGGCTGCCCAGCTTATCTCTTCACAGGAAGCAGCACAAGTTCTGGGGGCTTAGGCATCCTGAAAGCAGGAGGCATAGCTGGTGTCAGAAGAGAGTGTATTTGAGATTAGTTTGTTTTGTGTGAACTGACTGGCATTTCTATCATACTTCTTACTTTTAATAGTCATCGTCTTGATAAAGCTCTTGCCACATCGAAAGCTGACACAATTTTGTGTTTGTGATTTGTCTGTTCACGTGCATGTTTGTTACAGAGAGATGCAACTGGCTTTAACGTTTTTCTCTTTCTTCACAGGGCTTCAGGTACAGTTTTCACAGCTATTGATGTTGCAACGGGGCAGGAGGTAATATTTCTGCGTTCACTGCAATGGAAATACTTTTTCTATATAAATGTTCTTCTGTAGGTGGCCAAAATGACTTGACTAGATTTCTTTCTGTGGCTCCCATCTCTGCTATCACCTCCCAGAAGAATGTTTGTCATAGTAATTTGTAACAGTGTGTGCCTTGTTCTGTAGTAATCAGATGATGAAAGCTAAAAATAGAGTTTTGTCTTTCCAGTGAAAAGAAAAGGGAGTGAGGTGTTCCAGAAATGGGTTTTGAAAACAGTTTATCCTTCAAGAATTGTGGGTAGTGATGTCCTGCATTTTCAGAAATAAAACTTTGTTTAGTCTTTGCACACTTGTTCTCTAGTTGCATCTCAGTGGAGGTGATGCATGTGCCTGTCTGTATGGAAACAGCTTGCCCCGTGTGATTCTTTGTTGTAGTTAGAATGCCTTCTCCACATCCCACTCTTTGCTTTTACTCCTTGATGTCTCCAGACTCGCCTGGTGAAGCTGATGATGCCAGCAATACTCTGCATGCTTGTCATCCAGTGATCATCTCTGGTTCCCGAGACAAAAAATTTAGGAATTATTTGCTTCTCTTTAAATTCAGATTTCATTAATTTTCCTTTAAATGGCCACAAGTAGCCATTCTCTAGGTCACTGATAAGTAAATGCCCTTTCAACAGTAACCACATTTAGCAGTACGGTAGTGGAGCACCACATCTTGATAAAATGCAAGCCTTTCAATCATTTCAGTATGTTGACTCTTAATTTGCTTTCTACATACTGCAGTACTTCCTGTCCTCTTACTGACTGCAGACTCAATTTTGTAGTCCAGTTCCATTCTTAGATGTCCCCTGAGTCTTGTCAGGCAGGGCGAACTGTTGGTTGCTTGCAGTCTCTGCCTTCACGTGTTAAACAGATGCAGTACTCTGGCTTCCTCAGTGCTTAATGCCTGAGGATAGAATTAGGTCTCTTCAGCGGTAAGAAGGCCGAAGGAGGATTTTATTGCTGTTTTCAGCTCCCTAATGGGAAGATGTAGACAACATGGAGCTCAAGTCCTCTTACAGCTACACAATGACAGGACAAGAGATAACAGACAAAAATTGCCATAAGGAAAATTTTGGTTAGATATTAGATTTTTCTTTTTTTTCCCCCCTCACAGTCAGGATGATCAAACACGGGACAGGAGCCCAGAGATGTTGTGAAGTATCTGCTCATGGAGATCTCCATTCAAAACTCAGTTGCACAAGACCCTCAGCAACTTGCTCCATGTTGGCTGTACTTTGAGCAAGGGATTGGACCAGATGACCTCCAGAGGTCCCCTCCAGTCTTAGTTACTTTGTGGTTCTGTGCCACAAGTTCTGTTCTTTTAATGCCCTTCACAATATGATAACAATTGTTTCTACAAGATTATATTGCTTCTTGTGTTTAGTTTTGAACTCATGGGTAGATTATCTTGTAAAACTCTGAACTGCCTCCTCAAAGTGTTGCAATTAACATAACTGGGACAATTCTTCTCCATTTTAAAATCTGGAATACTTACCCTTGTTAGCTTATTTCCTGGACAGGATAGGTCTTTATATTTCCTTCTCTCTCTGGGATAGTTCATTGGCTTAATTGCTTTGAGAGCAATTCCTTCTGCCTCCCAGCATTCCTTATACCCAAACACTACTTTGATCAGAAGGTAGAAAAATGAATTGCCTTGCCTTGCATTGGAAGGCTATTACTGCTTTTACTCTGCTGTTACTCTTCTGCTTTAGGCCTGTTGATATGAAACTGGACAAGTATCTTTTCATCTCCATAATATTTCCTTTGCTGTCTGTGCTGGCCTTTGTTATTGTTTGTGGATCTTTTCAGCTGTGAGAGGATGATGTTGGCTTTGGGTGTGAGTTGTATGCTCATCAAGTTGTATTCTTTTAAGTTGTATGCTAATAAATAAGTAACTTGCCAGCTGCAAGCTGTGCTAAGCTCCTTTAATCCTGTTACAGAATTTCTTCTAACTTTTCACTGTATTAAGAATGACCAGAAGGTTTTGATACTCAGATTTGAGTGATTGCTGTTTTATTTTGTCCTATTCAGGTTGCTATTAAACAGATAAACCTGCAGAAACAGCCCAAGAAGGAGTTAATTATTAATGAGATCTTGGTAATGAAGGAGCTGAAGAACCCCAACATAGTCAACTTCCTGGACAGGTAAATGCAGACCGCTAGCTGATTCCTTCATCCCCAGGGATTTCAACAGGTTTTAACTTGATATACTTCCACAGACCTGAACTTCCTGTACCTAATGCTCTTATGAGTAAATAACACTGCATTTAGACTACCATCTTAAAAAAAAAAAAAAGAAAAAAAAAAAAGAAAAAAAGGTCATCTGTTACAGTGAGTGGTGGTGATGATTTAGTAAGAAGCCGCCTTCTGTCACGAGTGCATTGCTGCATATGGTTGGGTATCAGTGGCGGACGAGCACATCTGGAGCAATGCTTGTGTTGTGCATGAGATATGTAGGGTGTTACCCTGCCCATTTAGGCAGTAAGAAGCCTTTTATTGTCAGTATTTACATTTCAGACTACCTTCCAGAGATAACTTTACTGTTTGTCTTGAAGTGCTTATGAATCACTTCATTGACCAGCTCTTATCAGTCATTTTTCAGTTCTCGATCTCTTGATAGCAAACAGGCATGCTTTTCATTTTCTATTTGTAGTTACCTCGTAGGAGATGAACTGTTTGTGGTGATGGAGTATCTAGCTGGAGGCTCACTAACAGATGTGGTCACAGAAACATGTATGGATGAAGCACAGATTGCTGCTGTTTGCAGAGAGGTGAGTATCGGAGTTGGGCAGAGGAATGAAGGTTGCACTCTATTCCCCTAGGTTTTATGGTACATTTAGGACCAATTGCAATAATTGCTGTTGGAGCCATTGATACTGAGAACAAAAATCAATATTAAAATTACAGAAAATAACAAATTAGCTTAACTCAGACAATTGAGGGTTTGAGTGGTGTAACACAAGAGCTGTGGCAGTCTTGAGCTGGGTATTTGGGAATGTTAGGTGATGGAGCAAATAAAGATTTCAGTTTTGGTACCTGGGTTACCTACTCCTGGTGACAGTGTTAACAGAAATATACTAATAATGTGGACTGAAGTTCAAGGAAGAGCAGCGAAGTTGTTTAGAAGCTGGAAAAATGTCTTTTTTAACTTTGAATATCCTTCATTAGTCAAAGGCACTAAAAAGGAAACAGTATTCATATATAGGTAATGTAGAAGGTAGAGATGTGAACATATTTTTGTAAAAAAGAAAAAAGTCTGAAAGCTTCCGAGTGTTTTCCAGAAGGAAGAAGGGGAACTGTGTGTGTTAGAGTGTGAAAGTCAATCTGATGAAACAGGAATACTTTAGGAAACATATACTAAAATAAAGGTGAACTTGATGCAGACTGTCCCTTTCTCATTTCAGTAGTTGTTTTCATAGTGTGTGAAATCTATAGTTCTGTGACAGTTAAGCTTTCTTTAGGGATTTCTCAGAAAAGCATTTCTCCAGAAAATTGTAGTTGGAATAATTTTAAGATTGCAGTAAGATTTCAAATGGAAAAGTTAAAAATAGTTGATGTCACAACTTATCGGTGGTTTCTGCCCTGAGTCAGAATGCTGGCATCCAGCTCAGGCTTGATTTATTATGGCAGAGGGAGAGGTAATTGTATTATCTGTTGTGCAGGAGAAACTTGGGCTTTTTAAAACCCCATTTGACTACATCAACATGACATCTGCTTTTGATGGCTCACCCAAAGGGAAGGGATGGAAAGCAAACTTGTACATAAACATGTATGGACAGGTAACAGTTTCCTGAGAAACCAGAGCTGGAAGCAGAGAACTGAAAGTAACTATTTACTGTAACAGTAATTAAGTTTTCTGAGGGAAGAGTCTAATATTGCACTTCATCAAAACTCTGCTGCCCAGTATGTTAGATACACTTCATTCTGGAAATCAGTGCCGCTTCGCTAAAGCAAATAAAGACACAAAAAACTCACTGGGGACTACATCCTTGCAAAGTTGCAAATGCTAAATGTTCTGCTTCTATTAAAAGAGAAAAATCTTAAAATTGTTTTTTGCCTTATATTCTCAAATAGCAAAAGTAAAATTGACTATGTTCTTAGGCAGAAACTTAGTGTGAAATGTTTTAATCTAAAAACAATGCAAAAACAATAGTAGTGACTTTCATAATGAAGATGTTTTACAACCTTCACTGTCAAGAGAAGTTGCTTGTATGTTAAGAATGAAGTCTTACCAGTTCCTCTTGGTGAGACTTCAACCTAAAAAGTTCTCAGTTAGTGCCTTATGGTTCCTCTGTAGAATTTGTAGGACGTACCAAAATTAACATCTGGGATTTTGAGGAGCATCTTGGGTGATGACTGGGTCATGAGGAATAAAATTTATGGGTTTGTTAAGACAGTGGAGAAACTCCATGGTTAGATGATTTTTTACCTCATGAGATCTGGAGAGTATTTTTTAGCACAAGAGCTTCCTCTGCTGGTTATTTTAAATAATACCCGTTACATTTTTGCACTCAGCACTGTCTGAGGGTGTAAGCATTGCTTTTGAATTTGTGTTCACATACAGAAATTATGTTTCCATATGCTGAATATTTTTTTTCCTCCCATCCAGTGTTTGCAAGCACTTGAGTTTCTACATGCCAACCAGGTTATACACAGAGACATTAAGAGCGACAATGTGCTGCTAGGAATGGATGGATCAGTTAAACTAAGTGAGTACCAGACACGTGTTTGAATGTTCTTTTTTCACTTTCCCGGTAAACTTTAACTCAGAGTGTAAAATGGTAGAAAGAGAGTTGGCAGGGAAATTTGAGGTGAATTTTTATGGGCTATGAGTAATAGAAATTAATTCTGAGTTATAAAATGTATAACGTGTAGGTAGCAGGTATTGAAATTCTGTGGACTCTAAGACTAAGGCTGTGAGCGTGTTAGACCGGAAGGATGTTGAAGTAAACCTGTTGCCACATGAATATGTTGGTGAATGTGAAGTAACTGGCACCATACAGTGAAGCAAAGACGTGAATGATTGCAAGAGAAAAGTTGCAGCTAACTGCAATTGCTTTGCTAGTCTTTTCAGGTGGTCATAACTTGCTTTTAATGTTTTGTCCTTTTCATTAGAAGATCACGAACAAGAAAATTGTACGTTATGAACCATTTATATTCCAGTCTAGTCTTATGCTGTGCCTGTACTGGGCCTCCTTTTTTTGGGGCTGAAAGTGTAACACACTTTCATTAATATAGTCATGAAATGACCAAAGAAACTACTTGCTTTTCAGGTAATTGTTATGCATGCGTGGGCTTGTGTACAGTAACTCAGTTTCTGGTGTGTGTAAACATGTGTGGCAATAAAAAAACGTGAAACCACTTGAAGAAGCTGCCAAGACTGTTGAGAGAGAGATGCATTACCTGACTTCTGGTGTGGAGGAATGTGCAAAGCATAAAGCAACCAAAGAGTTAAGGGATGGTGTTTTTACAACTGGGTAGGAATTTGAAATGCCATGAAAGTGTTTCTCAGCAATATTCCTTAGTCTAGATGGTTTGCAGTCTCATGTTGTTTATGAGATGAAATGTGAAGAAAGATTATGAGCAACCTGATTTGCTTACCAGCATTGTCGGATGCACTGCTTGCTTGCATTTCGGGGGGTATTTTTTTTTTTTAAGGGTGTGATGTGTTTGTGCACAAAGCGTGTGGATTCAGAGGCTGAAGATAAGTGAATAGTTACAGTAGAGAATGTGACTGAGAAGACTTAGCTGGAGAAGGCTTATAAATGTAAGAGCTGTCAAAGCAAAGCAGAGTGGCAAAAGGACAGGGTTAGCAACCTGTGCAAAGAAGAACTGGCCCCAGGAGATGGGGGAAGGTCAGAAGTAGAGAGAGACAGGAGAAAACAGGAGTCAGCTGTAAAAATGCCCTAAGATGAAGGGGGAGTATTGTAATCAGTGTTGAGACTAGCTCTTCTTTGGCTGTGTGATTATAGAGCTTCTAGCAGTTGTTTAGGGTAGAGGGTGGAAGAAGTTGCACCTTCTTTTCAAGCTCTTCCTCTTCTCTGGGGGAGTCTGACTTCTGGGAGACAGGTGACAGGAGAAGTAAGATACCAGTCTGCCTGTCACCACTACATACCTACACCACTACTGGTTGGTGAAACTGGGTTCTACATCTTGCCTGTCTTTTCTCTCCTTGCTGGTGGCAGGGTGCTGAACGCCTTGTTTGTCGGTCAGGAGACATACACTGCTTCTGCTTTTCTGGTCTGTTCATTGAAATAAGCTGTGCTTTGAGTTGAGTATGGCACCTTGATAAAGGCCAAGAACTGCCTGTGAGGAACTTGGTGACTCCTGTAGGTTTGATATTTTGGTTTGGTTTTGGTTTGTTTTCTAAGGCAGCGTTTTGACAATCAGAGTGAGGGTAGTTCTTTGTTAAATTGTCCTCTTGGTACAACTTAGCACTTTCATGACTGTGGCTCTTTTGTTAGCACTGCTTGACATAACACTTTCAAAATCAACTTGAAATTTTAAACTCTTTCTCTTTCTTTCTCTTTCTCTCTCTCTCTCAAACTTAGTGTCAATGATAAGGTAATATCTGTCTCCTGCCTTAACTGTGTTCTTATTGATGCTTTACATGCCTGGGAAGTGGGAGTGCTGCAGCTGGATAAAGTAACATGATGGAACATGCATTGCTGCTGCACCTGAAGGCTATAGGAATAGGTGACTTTTCTCGTTTTCTTGAGTGTGGTTGTTCTCTTTGGTAGTTACCTTGTGGAAAGGTTCATTTGTCCAGGTTCCTTCTGCTGAGTGTGGGGTAGCACTTCACTTATCTGAAGCCTTGTTTCCATGTCTCTGTCAGCCGTAGTACCCGTATTTGATCGCCAAATTGCTGTGAAATGTTGAACTCAATAGCTGCACAAACAAAATCTGTTTAGCAGGGCAGAAGCCATGGTTTGTGGATTCATTTTTTCTAGTTCAGGCTGTATAACATACCATGTGAGGAACACTTGCCTTCTGTGTTCTGCTTGATTACTTTTTTTGGCTGTTACCAGTGTAGGATTCTTGAAGGCAAGACCGAGCAAAATACTATTTTTCTTCAGGGTAGTACTTGTGTCGCTTTTCCAGAGGATGAAAAGCCTTATCTTCATTCCACGGAATTCTGCCCTGCTTAAACACCCTCAGGTTTTGTATCTATTTTGCACATTGGATTTTGTAATTTGGAGAACGTAGTGGGGGAAAAAAAGAGGAGACGCCCTCACCCAATCCCCTTTCAAGTGCAGAGGAGTAAAATACATGTATAGTAATAGAGAAGTCTTCTAGGAAGCCCACTTACTTGGGAGGCACCAATTTAACTTTTTAAAATTCTGTTATCCTACAGCCGACTTTGGTTTCTGTGCTCAGATCACCCCAGAGCAGAGCAAGCGCAGCACTATGGTTGGAACCCCTTACTGGATGGCTCCTGAAGTGGTCACACGGAAAGCATACGGCCCTAAAGTGGATATCTGGTCTCTGGGCATCATGGCTATTGAGATGGTGGAAGGAGAACCCCCGTACCTCAACGAAAACCCCCTGAGGGTAAGAAGCCCAGATGTGTCTAGAACTGTTGACAGGTGTTTGCCATATGAACATATTCAGTAATTGTTCATTTATATCTATGTTAAAAAGAAAATGAAATGGAAAAAACAACAAGCTTCAGCAGTGGCAAGAAAATTCCTCCAAAAGGAAGACAGCTGCCTTGACTTTGCAGTCAGCCCTGCTCTGATTTTTTTTCTGTTTAGAAGATGAATAGCTACTTGTAACTCAAACATTGGACTTTGAACTCTGTCTTCTGTGCTAGTCTAGGGAAAGTAAATCCGTCAGGTTATGAAAAATGCTGCTTGTGTCAGAATCTCATACTGTCTTTGCCAAGGTAAGTATCTGTCGCCAAAAGATTTTGAACATTATTTTGCTACTAGCAAGAATAGGTCACGACTGCCTGTAATTGTGGCATTTTACAGTTTTGCATCTCATCAGGGAGAGGAGAAGTAGACTGCAGAGCCCTTTCTCATCTAGACTAAGGGATTGCCGCTAGGCAGGTCAGTTTGGCATCTTTTAAAGATTTGACTTGGTTATACAATATTACTCATTTTACAGGCTTTATATTTGATAGCAACTAATGGCACACCAGAGCTGCAGAACCCAGAGAAACTATCCCCAATATTCCGGGATTTCTTGAACCGATGTTTGGAGATGGATGTAGAGAAAAGAGGATCAGCCAAAGAATTGCTACAGGTGAGAGTCAGCTGCTTCTCACGGTCTGAAAGACAGAAGCCATGAGTAAGGTCAGCCTGTACTAAACCACACTGTAGACTCGCACCCTCTTTTTTTATGTTTTCTTCTGAGGACTCCAGTGGAGAGCAGTTGGTAGGAACCACAGTCATAAAAGATTGTAATATGTACTCTGAAGTCTTTCCATCAGTAATCTGTGCCTTCGTTCTGCCCCTGCTAAAGCATCCAGCACTTTACGAACTTACTGTCATAGAGCTACTGAAGTGAGCAGAATGGGACTGAAAGATGATGTTTGAGCAGCAAACCTCTCTGTAGTAAGTTATTGCAAAAGGAAAGGCTAGGCTCTTTTGGGGCGAGGAGGAATGATTGAGATGCTCTGGATTTGTCCCTTCAGGACTGGGCATTGATAGCACTTGCATTGCTTTTTATACCTCAGGATGAAAAGGGCTGTGTGGACGTATGGCTTTAACTGGCTGTTTAAACTGTGTCTTTCACTAATTTACTGTGTTCCTCTCTTCCTGGCAGCATCCCTTCTTGAAACTGGCAAAACCTCTATCTAGCTTGACGCCACTCATCTTGGCAGCCAAAGAAGCAATGAAGAGTAACCGCTAACATTACCGCCACAACCTTCATCCTTTTTTTTTTTTTGTTTGTTTGTATTTTACAAATCTTTATAATATATGAAATTGTTACACTTCTGGGGGGAGGGAAGGGATTTTGTGGGCGGGAAACATCTGCAAAAGGGAAGAAACTCTCATCCAGAAGACGCCCAAAACAAATTGTGGTGACTCTAACGATCCCTGTCTGGGATCCAGAAGAAATTGAGAACTGAATTACTGGCCCCTTTGGTTTTAGGTTTTTTTTTTTTTTTTTTTTTTTCCCCCCCTGCAGACAGCCCAGAAATGCCACTTACTGTGCCCGAGGTTTTAAGGGTTTTTAACGACTTTACTGTAACAGCTCCCATTCATTGTACCCTTCTGGGTACTTGCAATACTTGAATGACAGATTCAAGCTTTCGGAGAGCAGTACTAATTTTACCTGCTGATCCATTTCACTTTACTCTTCCTTCCCTCTACCTGTTTACTTTTAAATCGCTCTAGTAAGCTCCCATATGACTAGAATCATGACAAGTGTGACAAATGTGAAGGTACATCTTGCCCCTCATTTCTTTTATGGATTAGCTGTTACTGTATTATAGAATTGACGACTTGGCTACTTAAGAAATCATGATGTATTGAGATGTTTTTTGCTTTTTAAGATGAATATGGAGAGAGGGCAAAGAGCAGTATTCAGCTGTTTCTCATATGCGTGCTCTGTGGACTTTTAATCAAAGACGTGGCCTCTTTGTAGAAACTTAACGATCGGTCAAGTCTTTGGATGTCAGTGTATGGATATGTAGGTAGGGGTCAGATACTTTATTTATGATCAAATGATCAGTTATAGTCAGGGCAAGAAAAAAAAATTCCAGCTGTCTTCCTGTCTGCTCTTTTTTTTCCGAATAGACTTGCTGGCCAGAAGCTTAAGGGGTAATGTGCTTGGTGCGGTGGGTGGTTCAAAAACATGTATTATCTGTGCTCTGACTAGGGCTTTGGAAGTTATGCTGGTGCCTTTGACTTTTTTATTTTACATTTCCCTTCTTTGTATCAAATACATTTTTGTATATGTTGTAACTTTTTTCCCCAAGCAAATAATGCATCAACCTATGGAGTTGTCAGAGTTTAAGTATTAGAGCTATTTTTTCCAGTTTTGTATGTGCTCCATTTGTACTAATGAAATCAGAAGAACGAATAATCAGATCTGAGGACACTGAAAATACAGGATCTTTAAAATACAATTGAAACAGAAGATTATAAACACCTGGAAATACCGAAGCGCTGTTCTGAGAAGATGAAAGCTGAGAGGGGAGAACAGTGCTGTCAAACGTCCATGGGGTTTATTTGACCGGCTAGCTTGAGGCTGAGGAGACGTGACGTGTCACACCGATTCTTTCTCACTAAAGACATTGTACCAGCTAGAATGGCTGAAGTCAAACTTTCAATGCAAGAAAAAGTGCCTCCCTCTGAAGGACAGTGAGCAACTTGAGCGGTTGAGTTCTTGGGGTGTTACCAGGGGCAAGTTCAGAAGAGCCTATGCCCCGGCTTCTTCTAGCGCTACAGTCTATGCATTTCAACTTCCCCAAAAGTTTAATGAAAAGCCAACTGTAATTACAATGTGCCAAACGATTCTGTGAAAGAATAACCATTACTTTAGTGGGGATTTTATTGCATTCCCAGTGGGGCAGGACCTGGGACAGATAGGGTTATGGCTGGGTATGGGCAGAGGACCCTGAATAAAAACTTTTTGCACACTTTTACACACATTGCTGGCAGAAGATAGAAGTAATTTTAAGATAATTTTGTTATCTGTATAGTGATAGAGATAACTATGTTTTGGGGACTGGTAGCCAAGGTATGACAAAACCAACTTCCAGCTGAGAGCGGCCGGCCAGAGCAGTGGAGGCTATTTGTGTGATGATGGAGGGGAAGCAGGGCTAGGGTCTTGCTCATCTGCTGCTGTGACTCACTAGCTTCTAGGAACTGCCTTGGTACCAACAAGATGCCATGTTCTGCAGGACATGGCAGCATTGCAGTTTAGCTTGTGTTCCGCTGTTGCGTTGTAGTCAAAATTTGCATTGGATAAATTGTAATACTGCTCCATCAAAGGAATAAATCCCTCTAGCTAGAAGCGTAAAAATAGTAATGGGTTTAAATTCAAGAAAGTGTCTCATTCCAGGCAAGGAAATCTAAATGCATTTCCCAGGCAAAATGTATTATGAGCCATGGACACTGTAAGCATTGTAATGGCGATGCCTCTGGTTTGAGTGCCTGTGACTCCCTGATCAAATGAAGTAGCAAGGAGGCTTAGCTGAGGAAAAAGCCCTGTTGTACCAATGATTCCCTCTTTGTCCATTGCTGGCAGTGGACTTTGTGAAACTCCTTGTGCCAGAGTTGAACTGGGAGCTTTTCTTTCTTTTTTTTTTTTTTCCTTTTCTTTTGATGGCACAATCTAGGCAGTAAGATAACTTGTGATAAAATTAGGGGTTTTTAAAATAGAAAAGAAATCATGAATAATTTTAACTTATTAGTTCACTTTTATTGATAAATGAGAATGATTTAAAACATATGTTACAAAATTTGTCCAATTTAGTCTACTTAGGAGACGAGTTCCATACTTTTGGCTATCTTAGCACGCAAGACTTGGCCCAATCCAGAAGTTACCAAAACATACCTTGGTGCTTGCTGAGTGACCTGCAATGATGTTTAGCTCTGAAGTTGAGAAGTGTCTGCATCTCCTGTTGCCCACACAGCAGTTTTATTGTTACATGGTGAGGTTTCTCACACTCCACTGCCAGAAATCATGGTCAGAGATGGAGCTGGCAGAAGAGGAGAGCCAGGAGAAGGTTCCCATACTGTGCTTTTGTGTCTTAGTGGGTCAGGCATCGCTTTTCTAACGATGTCAACTGGATGTGTCTGCAGGATTAAAAAATGAAAGCTGTGTTTTTTCCCCCTAAAGGGTGAAGATTAGCCTCCTTAAGGCTTGCTGCAGGACTGTTCAACTCCGCTGTATCTCTAGGGCAGAGAGCAGCCAGAGCTTGAGTAGATGATGAAAAGGGAAGGATTGCATTTGAAAATGCTGGGATTCCCATATGTCTCGCTCTCTCTCGGGTGCCAGCGTAAGATCCTGAGTCGGGATCAGAGACGCATGTGATACGTATGAAGTGTAACGTACGGTGGTGTGGTTAGTTGGATATATGGAGCTGGGCAACTTATGGCTGAGACGCAAGCGTGCAGGGAATGTATGACTCCTGGGATTTTCTTGTTATCATAGAATAAACCAGACTTTGCATTAAAAGCGACCGTGGCGCTGGGAATGTGCACTTTGACCTGCCTTAGGTGTTAATGAGACTCAGTTGTAGGCTTCCCCCTGCTCTGGGGTGCGGGGAGGTGCAAAAAGTGTGGCTAGAGCAGACGGGAGAGGCTGGGTCCCTTTGTCAGAGGGGATGCTGGGTGGGCTGGGGAGGGGGCAAGGGGGTTGTTAGGGGTCTCTCCAGCTGGAGTTGAATAAGTAAATGTCTCTGGTCTATTTTCCCCCTGTTCCTCACGCTGTCAGTGGAAATGGAAGTAGGTGCAGGCTTTCTTTTTATTTTTTTAACTGTCTTCAGATTTTAATGTTGCCTTTTGTGTAATTTAATCCCATTATGTTATTTAATTGTTACTGCAATATTAACTACTGTATTTGTTGACTTTGTTTAATGACTATTCTTTCAGGGCTAGAAATAAACTTTTAAAAACATTTGGATTTTTCCCCCTTCCCTGTCATGAGTTTATACCTTCTAAGACAAGAGTAGCTGAAAAGAGTACATGTTTAAGTGTCTTAATGAGATTAACAGAATGTATTTGTTTGTAATTAAGCTTCTTACGAATGCTTTAATTATGGTGGATATAATTTTCTGCTACACTAGCCTGTATTGTTTCTTTTAAAATTTTATTACTCGTCACTGTCTGTACCAACCTCGTGATAACGCAAGCTTTCCCTGCCAACACGCACTGCTGGCACAGGTTATGCTGCTCACAAAATGCTCCAGATCACTGCTGGGGAGGAGAGCAGCTCTGAAACACCCTTTTCACCCGCTGTGGAAGAGAGATCCCTTGCCCTTCTTGCGAAGGGAGCAGAGCAAAGATCAGCCTAGTTCGTCACAGTTGTATCTTGCACCATCCATTTGCCATCAGGTAGCCTTTTCGTAGTGACTGGGGTGGGACTGATGGGCCAGTAAACTGCAATCGTGGCAATAACTATTTTGAACAAGACTGCTTTATTGCACCGTGAATATCATCCAAGATCCTGCATGTAAGCATTACAGCGCAGGAAAAGCGGGGAATGAGCTGTCCTGGTGCCTACTTGGAAGACGCTGCTCCTGATTCCGTGCTGTCCCTGCTGATCAGCATTTGACTGGCAGAGCTGAACAGGGTGAGGACGCTGGGTGTCAACAGCTTGCCTAGGACGTGGGATGAGCTCAATGGTGCCTGTTGGTAGGCTGTGGAGACTCGCTCGTGTTTTCCATTGAAACTTTAAAAATGCTGTGGCCTGTTGGCATGGCAGTCTAGCTAAAGAAAAGGACATCTAAATGAATTTTCTTTGGGGTTGAGACAAGTTCAGTTGAAATCCAGATGAAGTTTCTGTCTCGGTTGTGAATGTCAAGGACTAAGTGTCGTGTGTTTCCCGTGTGTTATTGGGAAATCATCTCTTCCCCTTTCTTGCATGTTGTACAAGCTTTGCTCATACCACTGATGAAAGGAAACTAAGAAACCACTTGTCTTCAGAAGCCTTTTCAACCAGACATGAGAATGTTTTGCACAAAGCACTGTCTCTTCAGGTTAACTTGTTGTAGTCTGTTTGTCTTTATATATAATTGACCCTTTATGCATTTAAACTGGTCTTCTCTAACTCTGTATTTAAGTGATTTTGCATTTAATTTATGGGGGGAAAAGCTGACAAGAGGAGGGAGAAGGTGCTTAGTGGAACTTGCTAATTATTTGGATATTGGTACTTGTGCTGCTTGATGGAGAGCAGGGGTTTGGCTGAATGTCGTTTGCACAAGTTGGAAGTTGCCAGTC
Source organism: Ardeotis arabs (assembly GCA_011801015.1). Taxonomy (NCBI): domain Eukaryota; kingdom Metazoa; phylum Chordata; class Aves; order Otidiformes; family Otididae; genus Ardeotis; species Ardeotis arabs. The sequence continues at coordinate 45,862 of JAAGAY010147614.1, forward strand.
CTCGCTTGATAAATCCTACTAAGTCTTGCGTGAACTTGCTCCTCCCTTGCATATACCTGGTCTAGACTAAAACCAAGAGCAGACCCATCTTTTTGGATCGCTTTATTCAAGATTGGGTATTTAAAACATTGTTCTTCAAGATGGTAAAGTTGGGGGCAATGATTTCTCCCTTTCAGGGCTGCTGTTGGTTCCAGTGAGTTGATGGCAAAGATGAGCACAATTATTTGGACTGTGCCCGCAACGCGCTGGGCAAAACCAGGATGGCTGAAAATTGAAAAGCATCTTCATTCCGAATTAGTGGTTTTTCAGTGGGGCCTGATGATAATTGTTGGATTTTGGAGCAATTAACGTGTGCAAGCACAGCAGTTGCCTGCAAATGCCTGCTCCCAGGGGTTTGTACAGTTGCATTTTTTCCTATTTTTATAACTTGCATTTTGCTGTAAGGATTGTTTGCAATAAAAATAGCCATCCTCAGTCATGAGAGAAAGGTATGTGAAACTGTCCTGAGCTCAGCTAAATTCTTGATGTTGCTCTCCAGATGTCTGGAGGAAGCAGGTTTTTCCAACAACTTTTTTCCCTACTTTGAGCTCCAGCCTAAGGAAAGATTTTTTTTAATTTAATTTTATTTTTTTTTCCCCCCTCTTCTTGAGAGGGAAAAATACAAACAAGTGAGAACAGTGACTTTCTGACCGTAATTTCTCTACCTGCAGTCTCTTACGAGGGAGGAGGGCAGTGCTGATGCAGCTTCTCATGCTGTCATTCCCTTATTGCAGTGGTGATACTGCTTTTTCCTGTTCCTGTCTGTCAGCCATTGTCTACAGGGGGAATATTTTCCGTCGTAACTTTATTTCAAATCTCATTTATCTATTGACCTGATTATTGGAACAGCCTGTGGGGACTGATTATTTTTTATTTGTTTCTTTTTAATGGGATTTACCCACTGGGAAGTTAATGATTGCTCATTCTCTTTAGGACACCAAAAGGCCACCAGACTTCTGCTTTGGAGATGTGTTGAGTCAGTAGAGAGGAGGATGGGTCTGGAATAGCAGACAGCGTGTCTCTATGTGCAGACATGTCTCAATGCACAGACTCGAGTTTCTGGTGTTTCCTGAAGGGCTTGTGAACGATGAATCTGGCTTGCTGTAACTGCGGATCAACAGAGAAGATGCTGATGTGCCTCAGGGATCTCCACGGGATGTTCTGGAGTGGGGACAGATAGATGGATAGATGCTCTTTTCCCATACTCGGTATAGGGGTGACATTCCAAGGGACAGATGTCTCCCTTGAATTCAAGGTTTATAGAGCCAAAGATGATCTGTCTTTATTTTTTTCTCCCAGCAAATGCTTGTTCTGACAATTCAGGTCTTTTCACAAAGCACAATTAACTTGTGGCTCTCCTTGAGCCCTTCTTATCTGGCTGCCTGTGGGAGCATGCCTGCTGCCGGGTTTCTGTTCCCACCCCGCAGCAGCTGGTAACAGGTGGCTGCTCTTGGAAAGCTCTTATCCACCCCTCTGCCCAGTAAAACTCTCCTTAAATAACCTTACAGCTGCGTTCAGCTGTAGCTATTACCTCTTTGTGGGTGAAAATAGCGTGGTGAGGGGGGAGGCAGGGTGGTTCTGGTCAGTTCTTGCTACCCTTCAGTGTTTTTGGAGAGTGTTTATTTTACTTAACTGTGGAAATGCCAGCTCGTTCCTATCCCACGGCTAAAAAAATCCTCATTTGAAATACCTGCATTATAGATCTTGACAGCCCTGAAAGCAAATTTGCTTTAGAAAGTGTTACAGCCACAGAAAAGTGGTTTTCAGTGGGAGTATCTGAATCTTTAGGCGGTCGTGCTTCTAGAAGAGCAGCCATGCAGAAACACATGGGCTGCTGAAGGGCTTTGCCTTGGCCGTAGCCTGAAGTCGTGCTCCAGCGCCGAGCCTGCCGCGTGTCCCCTTCTGCTGTCAGCACTGGAGCGAGATCAGAAACGAGCACTCGCCTGTCTGTCACTGGCGTTACTTAATCCTGCAATTATCCTCCTAAGCGACGGCTTCCAGCTGCTCTTTCCAGCCTGGCTGAAGTGTCCCACAATTGCAGGATGTGCCGTGGGCATAATTACAGGTGATGGATGGGAAATCGTTTTTAAAGACCGCTGAACACTTACTTCCTAAGGCCCAACTCTTAAAACGCTTGAACAGGAGAAGGGGAAAATCAGTTCCTGTTGGATGGAAGATATGTTGGGATTTTTTTTTTTTCCTGTTTTACCATGCATGTCACAATGTTTTCCGCGTCACAGCTGTGTTTGGAGGAAGGGGACAAGGATGTACTTGCTTCTTGGGTGTTAGTGAGTGGCAGCTTTCCCTTGTAAGAGTAGCTAGAAATATTGATTTTCTGGGTCTTTTAAAGCATGTTTTGTCTTCCTTTATTCAGGCAAGGTCGTTTGCTCATTTGAGGCAAAAGGTGCACACTCGTCTTGCCTTCTGGAGAGAGAAATGGATTAAAAATGGTAAAATTGTGATATGTTATGAGGCAAGCCAACCAAAACGGGGCAGTTGTGGTGGGGGGAGGACAGGAGAGTTTGGATGATGGGTTGTTTGCAGCGTGGTCCCTCTCCTTGCTCAGGCTTACCAACGCTTCCAAAGCAAGTGCTGAGTGCTGTGATCACTGGGGACCAGGTACCTTCCCAAAACCACCCTTGGGTGGGCACTTGGTGACAGAAACGACTGTGGGAATGAAGATGAAAAGAGGGGGAGTGTTACAGGAGGAGGTGCTGAGGCTGGCTGTGACCTTCACAAAGTGGCCTACAAAACATGTTTCTTTTCCGCTGCAGCAAGGGCTGTGAGGGGCAGAGGCCGAGCAGCTCCAATAGCAAGGGCTGTGAGGGGCAGAGGCTGAGCAGCTCCGATTACCCTCGAAGCCTACCTACGCTTCTGGTTTACACAGGTTGGTCTGTGTTGCTGTAGCCGGCTTGAACTGTATTAAGTGCCTCATCCCCAGCTCAAGCGTGCTTCAAACCTGTGTCTCCTGGCAATTTCTGTTATAAATGACATGGGGGAAAAAATAAAACAGCATTAATAAAAGCTGTTGGCTCCTTGCATGTATTAAGCTGCCAGTGGGGCGGTGAGAGGAGCCTGCATAACCCGCTGGCCCTGCCTGCGCAAGGGCGTAGGACCCTTTGCCCTGGGTATGGTGGTCCCGATGCCCAGCAGCTGTTTCGTGGTGCATTCCACCACTTGTTCCCATGATATCGGAGCATGCCCTGCAGCATGCTGGTGATGAAGGAGATGCTGTTCTGACTGTAGTGATGGGAAACGTGGGCTCACGGTGGTGTAATTTCTGCTGCAGAGCAGGGAAGTGACCCAGAAGACACGTAATGAATAGTTTATGCTGTGTTAGCCATGAGTCTCTGATAACACGACATTATTCACCCCCACCCCACCCTTCCTGCTGTGGCCTGGGCTGCTCCTGAGCTTTCCATTGCTCACCGTCCCCTTTCTTCCTACGGACCCCAGTGACCCGGTGGGAGCTGGGGCAGAGGGTACAACCACTGGAGCAAACGTGGCATATTTTGTCACCTATGACTGCTGTCTGCTCCATCGTGTGTTCAAAGGTCTGACCCAAATGTTTTTAGATGGTGCAGGTTTCAGAAGTCAGGTAATGATGGCACCATGGGGTGGTTCTGGGGGAGCTGGGAAAGATCCTGTCCCTGATACATGTGGGAGGAGCTGAAGTGTCACTGTAGCTGAAATGCCACCTGCAGACCAATGGCCTGTGCGGTTAGTGCCACCACCACCAAACGAGGTGAGGTCTCACTCAAGACAAGGACAGGAAGCAGTAAGCAAGCCGGGCTTTCAAATTGGCTAAAAATGGGCTTGGTTGTGCCCTGGAGAAATGTGAACTCTTTGCATGGGTTGGTGGCTTTCCAAGAGTCCCCTCGCATCCCAGGCTTTGGGATTGGGGGAGTAAGTTAGGTTTTATGGTGCCAAGTAGAAACAAAATGAAGGGGTTTTTGGCTCCTTCTGGAAGACCTGAGCAAGTCCAGGGAGCTGCTGCAGGCTCTCAGATGTGAGTGCTGGGGGTTGGAGACGCAGCAACTGTGCGGTGGAGAACACCAGGACCTGCTTGCTGGGACAAACAGCTTGTTGGCTGATACAGCTGTGGGTGAGTCCATCGGCTCCCTGTGGCAGCAGGCGCTGCCCCGCAAAGGAGAGGGCAGCACGTGCGGTGTTTCCCACGCCTGTTGGGCTGCGCCACGTTTGCTTACACGCGGCTTTATAAAGGGAGATGCAGAAGCTTCCTCTGCTCTTTCCCAGGGTTTGGTCTGGTCTCTCCCCGCAGCGCAGCCTTTGCTATGGCTGGCCTGAATGTCTCCATTGCTTTTTTTTTCCTGGTTGTCGGGGTGTGCCAGGCGCTCAGGTGGCTTTCCAGGAGGCTTCTGTCTCCTGGAGCGTACGGCTGCCTTGCCAGAGAACTTGCTGGCTCGTTACAGCTGTGCACAAGCTGCCTTGAGCTGAGGATGCTGGCAGAGATAGGCCCGTGGGGTGGTGGCTTTGGCCTAGATGTGGTCCTGACTCTGCTCTTCCTTCTCTTCACTGTTCACGGGGCCTCTTTTGATGGAGCATCCGCCAGCCCAACCGTCTCTGTCCAGGAGTTCTTGCTCTTTGAGTCCAACCTCACCGCAACTGCTGCCAAGCTGCTGGCCCAGGGTGCAGGCATGGGCATGGGGTGGGCTGTCACCAAGCTCTACTGGTCCTGGGAGCTGACACATTTCCACCTCATCCAGAACCTGATAGCGTCGGAGTGCAGCTCCACCATCCGCACGCCTCTGCACCACGCTGCCTTTGTGGAAGGCACCTGCTCTTTCCTTTATCACCTTGTTCTTCTCAAGTTGCGCCAGAGTCATTGGATGTACCAGGTCCCTGTGCTGGCAATGACTGTCACCCTCCTGACCTACATAGGTGAGCTGCTTTTCTTTTTAGAAAAGTCATTTAGAAAAATACCTAATTTGTGGGGGAGGAACAGTCCTTTTTTTCATCTTCCAGGACTTGAGAGATAACAATTACTAAGACGTTGGTTTTCTACTTATTTTGGGGAATATTCATTTTGTGAATGGCAGCAGATGAAATGTCAGCGCATGGGAAGCCATAGCTTGCCCTGAGACTGTGAGCACTTTTCCTTGAACATCCCCTAACGCAACCCCTCAGTCCTGCACTGAGCTCGTCTGCTTCCTGCAAAGCTCAGGGCAACAGGGGTGGGATTTCCCCATTTCACAGTCCGAGACAGTGGTGGGTGGATCGAGAGCAGCCCTGAGGAGAGGGACGTGGGGGTACTGGTGGACGTGAAGCTCAATGTGAGCTGGCAATGTGCGCTTGCAGCCCAGAAAGCCAATCGCATCCTGGGCTGCATCAAAAGCAGCGTGGCCAGCAGGTCGAGGGAGGGGATTCTGCCCCTTAGCTCTGCTCTCGTGAGACCCCACCTGCAGTACTGTGTCCCACTATGGAGCCCCTCACTTAAGAAGGATGTGGACCTGTTAGAGCGAGTCCAGAGGAGGCCACGAAGATGATCATGGGACTGGAGCACCTCTCCTATGAGGACAGGCTGAGAGAGTTGGGGCTGTTCAGCCTGGAGAAGAGAAGGCTCCCAGGAGACCTTATAGCAGCCTTCCAGTACCTAAAGGGGGCTACAGGAAAGATGGGGACAGACTCTTTAGCAGGGCCTGTTGTGATAGGATGAGGGATAATGGTTTTAAACTGGAAGAGGGTAGATTTAGATTAAACACAAAGAGGAAATCCTTTACTGTGAGGGTGGTGAGGCACTGGAACAGGTTGCCCAGAGAAGTTGTGGACGTCCCATCCCTGGAAGTGTTCAAGACCAGGCTGGATGGGGCTTTGAGTGACCTGGTCTGGTAGAAGGTGTCCCTACCTGAGGCAGGGGGTTTGGAACTGGATGAGCTTTAAGGTCCCTTCCAACCCAAACCATTCTGTGATTCTATGAGATGTGGCCTGCCGGAGCTGGGCAGCAGAGATGCTCCTGGCAGGCAGGAGGGGTCATGGGTCTCGTGGTCCAGCTCTTTGTCAGTCTTCCAAAGGATGCAAGTGAGACTGATGGTCATGTTTCTCTTCCCACGCAGCTGAACCATTCACAGGGGCCTTCTTCAACCCTGCCCTGGCCACAGTTGCCACCTTCCAGTGCTCGGGGAACAGCTTTTGGGACTACATCCAGGTTTACTGGCTGGGGCCCCTCGCAGGTGAGATCTGCCCAGGAGGAACTGAGGTGGTGAAAGGATTGGGCTGGGGGCAACAGGCAAGGCAGAAGTACCTTGATTATTATGTTAAGGACACAATAGTTAAATTCTCCTTAAAGTAATATACCAAGGGTCTTTCAGCTGTCAGCGGGGACTTTAGTGGTGCTGAGCTACTTTTTGGCCATGATGAAGGTTGTGGCAAGGACCTGAAAACCCCCGCTCATCTGTGGGGAGGGTGGAGATGGTCGATGCAGCACATGGAAGGGGTCTACGCTCTCATTTCAGGGATGCTGGCTGCCCTCTTGCTGTACCAAGGCAACATCCCACGGCTCTTCCAGAAAAACCTCCTTTACAGCCAGAAGAGCAAATACAAGATACCCAAGGCGAGGGTGGTGGCGCACGTGGAGGGTGATGAACAGCGGCGGAAGAGGAAAGGGGAGAAAAGCAGCTCTGAGCCTCAGGCCTCAGCCACGCGTGGGTGCTGATGGGGTCCCTGCAGCCCCACTCCTGGAAGCAGGTGTCCTGGGGCGGAGGATTTTGCTGCCAGTCCTGCCCAGCATCTGTCCTGCCTGCTCGGTCCCTACCCCAGGGTGAGATTTTTTAAAGCATTGAAAAAGAATCAGTCAAGCTGGCCTTGCAGGATGTCTGAACCCCTGAGCTCCTTTGGGGGATAGCTTTGGAAGTCTCCCTGGAGAGCCCTGCCTTGCTGGCTTGGTGGGGGAAAAAAAAAAACCTGACACTTTTGCATAAATCGCTGGTTGTCTTGCATTGCCAGGAAGCTTACAGAAAGTCAGGACCATTACGTGGGCAGGCTTGAGCAACCCCCAGGTTATTGCATCATGCAACACTGGAAATAGTCTGACTGGGTCTCTTGCAGCCATAAAAACAAAGCGTCAACCAGTAACTGCCTTGGAAACTTGGGACGAGGAGGAAGCAGGCTTTGATCTTTAGAGTTACTAAATGGGTATAGGTCAAAAATTGGTGTTCTTTGAGCTAAACTGAAGTCTGTGAATCGCACAGGCTGAACCTGACAGTTCTTGGGGAGGAATTAAAAATGCTTCAGGGCAAGGGAGTTCACTGGCCACAGGAGACCATGCTCCTCTGGACGTGGTGGGTTTTGTGTGCTGTAAGGCACCAGGAAACCGTGCGCAAAGCGTCTGGGGTTGAAAAACAAGACCCAGGCAGCCGTACGCAGCCGGTGTGGGTGAGCAGGTGCATCCCCGGGCTCCTCTCCGTGTCTGTGTGAAATGTTCCTAAAGATAAAATTACAGTTTGTGGAAATAATAATAAAAGTAAATGTTATTGGCATTTAGGAGAGTGATGTCATTCCCGTGAGCTCTGCGAGGGGAGATCAGCCCATCTGATCCCCGGAAGTGGGTGACGCCATGGAGATGTCCAAACCGACTCTGTCCTCTGTGCCACTTGCTCTGGAAGGGGGGTGATTTGGGTGGAGATGCCTGCTGAAGTAAACAGGGCTCCTCCAGGCAATGCGAGGACTGGGGCACCCCGCGGGAGCTGTACCCAGGGGGTCTCTGCACAGGGAAGAGCAGGGGCTGGGGCAATCCCATGTGCAGCGTCCCTGGAGCAGGGCCGCTGGGCATGGGTGGAAAATGGTCAATTTTGCAGGACCTCTCTGGGCAGGAAACCCGAGTTGAGTATGTTCTTGATGCACCAAGGCTTTTCGGAGCAATCGGCGGGGTGCATGCTCCAGGGCAAGCTGTGCTTTTTGTGTGAGTGGGCGCAGTGGGACGCCACGCTCTGGTTGTACAAGGGTCTCTGCCCTGGGTCACCTTGGCAGGAGCTCCAGCTTGGAAGACCTGCTCCTATCTGCTGAGTTGCAGAAGGTGAATAAGGAAGTGGCACTCAATTAAAATCCAGAGTGGAGGTGTCAGATGCACATTTGGTACCCAAACACGTGGTGGCCCCTGCCCCGGGTGCCAGCCCTGCTCCTCCTTGCACCCCCACTATGTCCCCTGTGAGTTTTTGGGGGACAACCCTGGCTATGCTGCCCGTAAGCTGCCCACCTCCCATGTGGAATTGCCCTCTGGGGTGAACCAGAGACCCCCCAGGAACCCAGAGGGGAGCTGGACCGTTGCAAACCACGGGGAACCACACCATGTCCCAGCAGGAGAAATGAGGGAAGGGACCAATGCAGTGACAGGTGGATGTGCCTCAGAGATTAAACTTTATGGAACAAACAACCCCTCCAAAAACTGTGCAGCAAACACCCCAAAAATGATGCCCCCATATCGAGTCAGGCCAGACGCTCAGTGCTGCCTGGTCGCTTCCAGGGAAAGGCAGTGGGAACGCAGTCTGGCTTTTATCCGGGTTAAACTGTGAGCAGGATACGGGGCACGTCAGGTGGAAACCAAAACCTTTGAGGCTCTACTCTCCCTCTGACTGGCCAAGGGAGAGCCTGGGATGCTCGGATCCCCCTGGCAATTTTTTCTGAACCTCTCTTGGTTTGGAAATTGTGCTGAAAATCCTGAGAAGGGGCCTCCGTTTACCAAAACTGATGTGCTGGGTAAGTGTAGGATGTGAAAAGTAAGGTTGACTAGCCCAGCACAACCCATTTTTCTGGTACTTTTCCCCAGGCAGAGCACAGAACGTTCCTACTGCCGCTCCAAGCGGTGGCTTGGGATGGCTGGCTGCAGAGCTGCTCACGAGACGTCTCCCACATGTGTGGGTATTTAGTGGGCAGTCTGACACTGCGGGGTTGGCAGCAGCTCTGGGGTAGGATGCTGATCCTATAAATACAGCGTACGCATGCAGCATCTGAAGGCAGCGTGTAACCAGAGAGTTGGGGCAAAAAAATGCTGAGGTTTGTTGTTGTTGTTTTGCTTTTTCCAGGACATTTTCAGATGTTAGAGGTCTGTTTCTTGGGCTGCTGGGGAGATTGTCTATGGGGCAGACTGATGTAATTAAGGGGAACTTAATAGGAGCGACAGTGAATATTGTTATTTTTAATTAAGAGGCTGCTTTTCCAGCACAGTGGCATTAAGGAGAGGAGGAGAGCTGCAGCTGGACAGACAGCTCTGATTTACAGCTTGGCTCTGCACTGCTGTGGATTCCGCCACGGGGCCGAGAGCTTGGGCTGCCCTCCTGGTTCTGCTCCTTGCTGCTGGCGTTGGTGCTGTGCAACGCAAAGCCCCAAATCGCCTCCTCCGAGGCTTCGGCCGCCAGTCAGGAGTTTTGCCCTGCTTGCTCGGGACCTGCCCTGGAAAAGTCGTGTCATGTCGTGTCGAGCCCCCAGGCCCCCCCGCTGCAGCCCGTCCTGCTCTGCAGTGACGGCAGCGAGTAGCACCCACGAGCTGGTGCGCAGTCCTGTGCAGATGGAGGTGGCCAGGGGCTCTCATGGGCCGCAGCGTCCCAGCCTGCCAGCCCCCCCCGGGCAGAAGCAGCCCCCGAGCCCAGCAGGAGGGCGCCTCGCTGTCCTTAGCAAAGGCGGCTGGAGAACGTTGGCTGCAGGGGTCAAGGAGGCTCAGTTTTGGGTGCCCTCCAGCCTGTGCCGCAAGGCATTGCCCTGTTGGGATGGAGCCGGCTGGTGGGTCTGGGGGAGCTTCTGGGCAAACTGCTTCTTGTAGAGTGCGCTGCTGTACTGCAGCTCTGGGGTCACCAGCCGCCGGCACATGCGCTCTGTCTCCTTATCCAAGCCCTGCTTGATGTTATAGCCCAAGATCTTTGCGTTGCCGTGTTGCAGCGGCCGCAGGGAAGAGTCCTTGATGTCCTTTGGGGCCACGCTGCCCATCCCTTGCAGGCAGGTCCTCGCCAGCTCTGCCTGCCTCTCCCGAAGCGCCTTTACTTCCTGCTGCATGCGCTCCTGGCCGATGTCCCTGTTGATCCTTTCCCAGAAGGTCCTGTTGAAGTGGGTGTAGATTTCCCAGTCCAGCCTGTTCCAGTCCTTTATCTTCTCCACGATGGTGTCTGAGAGGGGCGACTTGGTGCTGCTGTCCCTGATGTTGAGTGGGAAGGAGACAACACTGTCCAGGTCCCAGCACAGCGTCTCCTTCAGCAGCACCATGGACTCATCAAAGTACTCAGAGATGAGGAGCAAGTCAAAGGACTCCTCGATGCCCTTCAGCATGAGTTGTACCCGCTCAGGTGAGACCTCTCCATCGGGATTGAAGCCAAAGTCAAACGTCATGAGGTTCTTGGCATAGTGGCTGTTGCTGTCTGCGGGGTTGTAATAGTGGTAGGGCTGGCTAAGGAACTCCTCCAGGCTGTGAGCACGGGAGAACGCCGATGTGCCCTTGTAGTATACGAAGGAGGACTCCATGAGCTGCACCGGGTTCCTCAGGATGGAGAAGTAGATAGCTGAGCTGGACACCACTTTCTGCACCTGCAGAGGAGAAAAAGGAAGTTTTAAAGGTGAAGTAGTTAGAAGGGATCTGCTAACTTACAGTCCTGTGCTCTGCTGGAAAGCAGAAACACTTGTCGGGATCGGAGTTGGTGGGTGCTGGGGAGGGTTCCAAGGTGCAGCTCATCAAAGGAGTGTTTGTGTCATCTGTGGAGGGCACCAGAAGAAGTACCTGGGGAGAGCAGGAACCAAAGCTCCCTGCTACAGCTTGGTGGCCTGTCCAGGCTTGAGATAGGTCCTATCTCCCTGCCTTTTCCCAGATCTGTGTGTCCTCAAGTGGCATTCAGAAAGGTGGATGCTGGGTATGGCTGACCTGAGCTGATGTCCTTAAAGCATTCTCCTCTTGCAGCTGGTACCATGCAGACCTGTCCAGGGAGCAAGGACAAGGGCCCACCAGATGAGATGATAGTTTCTGAATGCTATAGGCCCTGTCCCCTGGTTTGTGTCAGGTTGCAGAACAATGGTTCATCAAACCTATTTATAGAAGCTCTTGGGAGATGCCCATAACATGCAAGGTACCTGGGGGGAATCCTGTCTCTCTTTAGCTTCATCCCTGAAGAGTTTTATATGCTCTACGAGTGTCCCAACCTTGCTCCCCATGAGCCCCTCTCTCCCTCCCCCATTCACCCCTCCCAAGGCATCGCGGCTTTGCCCGTACCTCCGGCTGCAGGAATCGCATGTGGTGGCAGAGGATGTTGAACTGCCGAGGGCTCCTGGCTGAGTAGCCCTGCACAAACCTCGCCAAGAAAGGGTGTGGGTAGAAGAGCTGGTTGCCACCACCAGTAGGGAAGGCGAAGGTGAGGTTGTGCGTCTCCCCAAAGCGGAAGAGGATGTTCATGACGGTGCTGCTGGCACTCTTGTGGACTTTGAGGAAAACGATGTCAGTCTTGGGCTCACATTTCTCGTCTTGAGAGGAGACCCCTCTGGCCTGCTGGCCTTCTCCAAGAGTCACCTTGTGACCCTTAGAGACTTCTGTCCAGCTTGGGAAAAATCCTCTCTCCAGGTCTGTCTTGTAAAAGTTCTCTGCTTGTGGAGGTTGAGCTGAATTTGGCAAGGAGTTTTTAAGTAAGCTGCCCCACTCATGGTGGGGGGAACCCGTGGCTTGAGGCTGAGACTGGCTCTGTACCACCACCTGCCTCGTTCCTGGTGGTGGTGTTCTCCCATGCCCCTCTGCTGTCATCCTGTTTGCAAAGATTATGAACTTGCTGGTGACAGCATCACCATCTCCCAAAACTGCGGAGATCCTCCCAGGAAGACTTGGAGAAGGACTCTCTCTGGTTGCTTTCCCAAGGCCAGGAAGCTGGGATTTCAGCATGGTGGACGCTTTCACCTTCTTGCTGTCCTCCACAGGCTGCCACGTCCAGTGCTCCTCTCTGCTGCCTGGGCCGCTTTCCCGCGGGGTCTCCTGGCTGAAGTACAGATGCATCTGAAAAATGTCCTGCATGCTCTCAGTCGAGGTGGGGTCCGGCATGACTTTCCTCTGCCAGTGCAGGGGATTGTCCTCCCACAGCAGGTTGGGGGTCTGGAGGGCATAGCCGAACCTCCTCTGGCCGTGGTCCGTGGTCTGCTGCAGGGCACGCTCCAGCTCACACCGGCAGTTTCTGTGACGGGGAGGACATGAGGCTCAGCTGCAAAGGGCAGGGGATGGAAGGAGCATGCAAAGAGGGCAGGTCCTCTGCAGCTCAATGAAACCCCCCCTGCAGACACCCTGAAGCACATTTCCCCGTCTTTCTTGGGGGGAGTGGCATTGCTGGGGGGTGTAGGACTTGACCACTGCCCTAGGAGATTGGGGTGGGTGTGAGAGGAGGACAGGTCAGCAGTGATGTGCTAATGCCCCTCTCCCCCTAGAGCATCGTGGGCTGGTGGAAAGGGGCAAGGCAAGAGAAGGCAAGGAGAGAAAAGACCAAGTGGCCTGCAGAAGCTGGAGGAAAGTTTGCAGATGACTCCAGATTGGGAGGACTGGGAGGCTACTCAAGGGCTGTAGAGTTTTGAGGCCAGGCAGGACAAAGCTCAGAGAAGCCTGGTCTGGACCCAGAGCAGGCTTAGCTCTGGCCAGGGTGTAGGTGTTGGACCTGAGAGTCTCAGAGGGGTCCTCTCCCACCTGGATTTTCCTCCCTGTCTAAAGAAGACACTGTTGGGTCATTTTCAGGAGGACAGTTTTGAGTCCACCTCAGTAGTCAGTGAAAGGCTGGAGGATGAGGTGCAGGTTTGCAATCTAGTTTGGGACCTACCTGGGAGGCTGCAGCTTCTCCACGACTTGAAGCATGACCAAGAGGAGGATGAGAAGGCTGAAGAAGACCCAGAGCCGACCTGGTTGGCACCTGTATACTGCTTTCAGCTTCCTGCAAGGAAGCAGACATTTCAGACCATTAGTAGGTAAAAGGAATGTGTGTGAGAGATAGAGGGGAAAAGAAGCCTTGAGACTTAAACCATTTATTTTTCTTTTTTAAAGTAAGGTCACACTTTCGCAGGTGAAAAAGGTGCAGAGGCAGCGATAACCAACGAACCTCGGAGGCTGTGCTCAAGCAGTGTGGAAATTTCCATTTGGGACACAGATATCGTGCCGAAAGGTAAACAGCGATAACCGCGAAGTCCCTTGGCTGCCCGCAGCCGCCTCAGCAGCCCAGCCTGAGCGCCCGCTTCAGCAGCAGCAACAGGCACTGCTTGCCTGTGCCCTGCCCTGCCCAGCCCCGAAATATCGGGACCCTATCTTTATAAACAAAGACAATAAAACTTTGTTTTCCCTGCTCTCCCCTTTTCTTGACACCTGCCGTTGGAGGTGATGGCTGCCTGCGCAGGTTCCAGCTATGGCTGCAGATGTGGCACTACCATAAGGGCACCAGCTGTGCTGCTCCAGTGCCCAACCCAGGCTTTACTCTGGTCGTAAGCCAAGTCTACAATGGCAGCATGATTTCTTCTAGTCATCAGCACTACGCTATGGGGTTTTGGGTTGTGCATGGGGACATTCAGGCCATGAAAAAAATTGCCACAGGACTTTACTCTTTGTAGGGCTTGCTGGAGCAAGCTCCATGGTGGAGCTTGATCTTAGTCTTATCTTAAGCTGAGCAGTCAGGGGACTAAGCTTCCTAGGAAAAAGGATTAGTCTGCATTTCATTTCTGCTGGTTTCTACCCAGGGAACATATTGTTGTCTAACAGGAGATTATTTGTACCGAGAATCTGGTTAAATCCTCTCTTGTGGGCTCCTCCATGGGTGGGAGTCCAGCCTGCAAGCCCCAGATGTCTGCTCTCCCCCTCTCAGAGGGAAGGAGCAGGCACAGGCTGCTTTGCTGAGCCGGAAACGGAGGGATCTAAATAGGAGGGCTGAAGCAGAGACTCAGGGCTGCCACAGAGATGCTGCAAGGTAAGGCTTGTTGAAATACCCTGTTGTGGAAGATCACTGATGGCTAGAGAGACCAGAGAGGGAAAGCAGTGAGGGAGGAGTTGCTCCAGGATGAAGTGATGCTGCTGGACAGATCTTGTTGGAGACTTGATCCAGCTCTCCCATCACTCAAGACGCAGCTGATAATGAGCTCGTCTGCCTGGCCAGCCTCAGAAAAGCAGCAAGAAGAGCTGACTAACTGGTATCTGCTGACAGCCAAACTCTCTCTTTGGGGAGATCTGCATGAGCACCCGATAGCGAAGGCAGAATGATGCAACACTTCTCTGGCAAGCAGCACTGAGGTAGGCGGCACCTTCTGCTACTCTGGTATTTGTATTTTGGGCAGATATAATTCCAGACTTGCTTCCACAGGGATTCCTGGTTGGTACTGAACTTTCAACCTGTAGAGAATCTGTGAAAGATCCAGGTCCTCCTGCCACCAGTCTGCTGCTTCTTTTGAGATGGCCATTGTGTTGGTTGAACAACCAGCTGCAAAGACGCAGCAGGTTGCTGGCTGCTTGGGTCTGATCAGGCTAGCATAAAGCTAGAGCCTTTCCTCCAGGCTGGCTCTGGTGGGATGCGTGTGCATTGAGAAGAGCGTGCTGAGGAAGGGAGAACTGTCGCAGCACCAAAGTTTGCACTGAAGATGCCAAGAAGTTGCACTGAAGGCAGCAAAACCAGGATAAAATGGCATATGTAGCGTGAGAAGCCTTTGTCTTGGAGGCTGGAACAGCTGGGTAATTTGCAGCTGGACAACCAGCCTTCAAGAGGCTCAACTGCTTTCCATGGGTAGCTCCTTCACAGCCTTCTCTCAGTTCCACATGCTGGAATGAGATCATGGGCAAGGGTGTCTTGGGGTAGAGCAAAATACTCGAGATCGAAGCACCAGGAAGATGTCCAAGATGTACTTGGGAGTCAATGCTGCCCTGTAGGCCAGGCCAGGCTGTGAGAGCAACCTGCAGAGCCTTAGGAAATGCCTCTGGCTGCGGGCAGGCTACAGTGAAGAGCCCTTGCAGAGCAGAGCCTGTGTGCTTCACCTCCAAAAGCGACAAAGCACGGTGCATGGATGGATGCAGCACCCCAAAGATGCCATTGGCTGTGAGGGCTCAGCAGCAGAGCCACAGCAGCTGAATCCTCGTATGCTGGCTCAATGGATTTAATAAAAAAAAAAAAAAAAAAATCTGTTGATCACTTATTTGCAAGGGATGATGTCCCCAGCCAGTCCTGGCAGAGGAGGGGTGTCTGGGGTGCCACTTGGAGGCAGGCGCTGCTCGACTGCAGGAGTGCAGATCTCCCCTCTGTTTGTCCCCCTCTGCTTGAAGCAGAGAGGGCGACCTGCTGCCCTCTGACCTGTGTCCCTTCCGTGCCCGACACAAAAATAAATGCACCAGCTGGGATGGGTCTGTGGTCGGCTGGCACTTGCTGAGCTGTGCAAGGTCTCAGCTGAGCGCTGGGTGCTGCGGGAGGTGGCCGAGGCCGAGGTTCCCAGGCAGACGGGTGGCGGAAAATGACTTTATTGATTTGCTGTGGCTAGATACGCTCTGGGCAGTGAGCAATGTTCCACAAGGAATTGGTGTACACAATGTGTACACCAGCAATAGCCTGGTTCCTCTGAGCAGTGGTTGGAGAAATTTTTTTTTCACTTACATCGCAATAAATGAGAAAACGGGGACAACGGTCTGTAGGACGCTCAGGAGAAGGTCAGGTAATGCAGCAAGGACATGACAGCACTGCCTGCTTGTGTTGGTGCCCACCCTACCTGTGATACTGGTTGGTCTGGGTTAGGAAAGCCCCCGGGTCCCCCTGCACCGCAGCTTGGAGTGCAGCAGCACGGTCTGCAATGCCCCAGATGCTGCAGGTGCATGGGGAAAGGCTGTCCTGCCCCGAAATGCCCTCCTTCAGCAAGTGGGGTCTGCCACGAAGTCAGACCTTGCCCTTCTCTGCTCCTCATCCATCCCCTCAAAAACAGAGACTATGGAAGAGCGCACCTCACCCTAGACACATCCATTGGGTTGGCCATGTGAAAGACTTGCACAGAGCCACATTTCTGCTCCACATTGATTCCACAGGTGAGCGTGCAGAGCTGAGAGTGGTAAGTCCTCACCTGGGATGAGGCAGGAGGGATCAGCACCCTACTTGCCCCACCAAGGTCTTTGCTACTCTTCTTCCTTTGCAGTATCAGGCCTTACAAAAGATGCTGTTTTCCTTCCTAGCATGCCATGGAGAAGTGCTGCCCTTGGAGCCCCATCAACCCAGACCTCCCTGCATTTATGCAGAGCAGAAGCACTCCTCTGCCCATTCCCATCATCGCTTCAGCCTCCAACCATTCCTCAGCAGAGAGGGACCTACAAGGACATGACCTCTGGGTAAGATGGAAATAGTATTTTACTTCAATAAATAAATAAATAAGTCCACTTACGTGACCAAGTACCTCCTGAATTTCAGCATGGTGAGCCAGAGCCTTGGCTGTGGAGTGGGTGGTTACCGTCAGACTGGGAGAATGGAAAGCAAACAGCCAGAGCCTGGCTTGTGTGCCTGCGGCTGGTGGCCCCTCCCCGGGGGGTGCGCCTGGGACGGCGAGCCCGTGGTGGACCTTCCTACTGGTGCCCTGCTCTCCAGCGTCTGCCCCAGGGAGTGCCCGGCCTCTGCTGCGGTGAGTGGCAAGTTTAGACGGCCACGGCCTCAAGGGCTGCTGGCAGCAGGCTGCCTTCTGCAAACCGCTGCCACGTCATGGAGAGTCGTGGGCAGGCTGTCTGGGAGCTTGTGGACACTGCAGGGGGTTGGCTGTGCCACCCATGTTTGCATCCCAGCCTTACTCCTTGGTTTCACCCATGACTGTTGATGTTCTGCTTTGACCCCTTGTATCTGCCTGATCGGCTTTTTGTGGTTGATCTTTGTCCCTTCTTTTCCCTTCTTGTGTCCTGCTTTCACTTCTTGACAAAGCTGAGGACAGAGATGGTTTGCTCAGGGGTGTTTAGCTCTTGATAATCCCTGTGTTGATACAGTTTTTGGGTGTGTGCTGCTTAGACCCTGTGCAGGCTGGGTCATACCTGTATGGCATGGAGCTAATCCTCTCCAGCACTGCCTGGCTCCATCCACCCTGGACTGGGGTTACGGCAATCCCCAGCTCCCTCTTTTGCTTCTCTTGCCATACTCTCTGCTCCAGGCAGAGTGCTTAATCACCCGCTGCTCCAGGCACTGCTTAACACATGGAAATCTTGCATCTGCCATCTTCAGACAGGCCTCTCATGTTCCCTCAAGCCAGCAGCATCCTCAACCCCCTGTGCTGGGACTGTGCTGTGCCAGGATGACCAGCAACAGCACAGCCTTGCTAGGAAGCAAATTATTTCCCAGTATCAGCAGAAAAACGGTCACTGGGTCTGCTTCTTGCTGGCTGATGGACAGTTTAAAACAACTCAAAGGAGGACAGTGAGGCTGCCCTCCATGATGGGGGCCCACAGCTGGTCCTTCATTCAGGGTGTTCTCCCTCTTCAGTAGCGTTTCTTCCACATCCTTCCCCTTCGAGGCTCATCCCAGCATCCTGCACAGCATCACCAAGACACAGAAGACACAGCCACAGCCTTGTGTAACCAGGGGCCCTAAGCTCAGGCAGTGCAACCACCTAGTTCTCATATTTGGGTACCAGATATCTGGGGCCGTGCTGGAGATGGGGGATGCGTGGCTGTGATGTGTGCCATTGAGGACCAGCAGCTCAGAGTGTGCAACATCCATTCTGCAGGACCAGGCTCCTTGTGTGCCTTCTGGCACCAGTGGAGAGGACCCTGGCTGTGCGTGTTTTCCCTTTGGCCTGAGTCTCCAGAAATGCATAGCAGGCAGATAAGTCACTTCCAGCCCAGACTTTGGATTTCTTGAGGGACAAAAGGGCCCAGCTTCCTCCCTCTCCCCTCGCAGACAGGACGGCAGCCGTTCCCCTCACTCTGGCACAGGCAGGCGCTGCCTCTCCCCGTCCACCTCATCGAAACCACAAGTTTACTGTGGGGCTGTCGCGTTCTCCACCCATTCTGTGCTCCCGCTATCTACCTAGGCTGGCGGCTTATCTTGGAGTCTGGGGCTGGGTGAAAGCTGTGGGCCAGCTCACCGTTTGCAGGTATCAACCCCCTTTCTACTATTGGGAGGTCTGGATTGAAGAGCTGGTTCTTCTCCCTTCTCCTTCCCTCCGCACAACCATGCCCCATGCAATCTGAGATGGATAAGCCCATTTAGGGGCCATGGTGATGTGGGGTAGGTGGCTGAGGGGTCTGCGAGCATTTCCCAGGCAGGACCTTAGGAGACATCCTGCAGGGCATAGGGCACCCTTGCCTGGGAGCATCCAGAGGCTCATCTATGTGAGGGTGCCCAGACTGGCTTGACCCTGCTCCTCTTTGCTTGTTTCCTCTTGCTGAATTGCCACTTGTGAGTTCTACTGCTGCTCAGCTCACTTGTTTCCCTGAGGACAAGCCTATCTGTCCACGGGGACCTCATGGGAGGTCCAGGTTTGGTACGTAATCCTGGTCAGGATCTCCTATATTCCTGTTTGCTGCCTGGCAGCCTCTTTCTTGGGCATGACTCGATGCGTCATGAAGAGAAACTCAAAAGGCAAAGTTGTCTGCTTCTGCTGAGGTCTGGTGATGTGAAGCACAGCATATGGTCTCATCTCCTTGCATACTGCTTCTGTCAGAGGCCACCTCTGCAGGACCTCGGCAGCTCTCTTGGCCTGCTTCTGTTATCTCTTGCATCCCAGAGAGGCTGTTTTGGATTGTGACCTGGACAGGACGGGGCTTTGCTTGTGGCACAGTGTCTGAGGGCCTTGGTGGAGATGGTAGTCCTCTGCCATTGCACCCGGTGGACTCTTCTCTCCTGCAGATGCTGGAGCGGAGGGTCAGGATAAAGGGCAGACAAATGCATCTTTTGCATTTGTGTCTTTTGACAAGCAAAAGGTGCCCTTGTAGGAGGGATTGGGCTCTGTCTCTTCTCACTGGGCAGCTGGGGTGGCCTAACGGGCTCGTAACGTTTGTGTAGGTGTGAGGACTGTCCTGGTGATGCAGAACTGCCCCAGGTGCCTGTTGCTGAGAATGACCCTTGTAGGGCCATACTACGAGGGTACGTGCAGCCTCTGAGGCAGTGTGCTCATTCACTGTCTGGGGATGGGCTGATCTCAGCAGAAGGCAGATGAAGAGCCCCAGACAGCTGATAGCAGAAGCCCCCAGTCCCTTCCCATCCCCCATCCCTGTACTCTCACCCGTGCTTAAGATGATGAGCAAAGGAGACCTCAGCTCAGTAAAAAAAAAAATACTGATCTCATATTAGAGGGGCCTGGAAGACCTCTTGGCAGTTCCATGATGGTGGGACAGACCTCCAAAGAAGCCCAGCTGATGAGAGCAATGCCACAATTCATTGTCCTGACCCTGGCAAGGGAGAGGAGCACAGCCGAGCCCTGCACGCTGCCGCGGCTGGAGAGGCTGTCCCCACTCACAGCACCTCAGCGTTTTTCCCTTTTTTCCCTCTCTGTATTTCTTTGGTTTAGTGGGTTTTTTTGGGGGTTTTTTTTTGGTTTTTTTTTTTTTTTTCCCTTTGCTTGCC